>DWAJ01002828.1:0-16316 GCA_018238005.1 Eurema mandarina
GCTGGCTACAGTGCCCTTCAGACCGGAGCACAGTGACATTTTCACATCACTGTTCAGGCGGTAGAATGTCTGGCACTGTGGGGGTACCCACCCAGTCGGTCTCCTGCGAAAGAGACCTACCCCCGGCTATAGTTAGAGATTAGTAGTAGTTGTCACTACAAGATATTGTTAGACTAGCTAGCCCTAATTAATTAAAAGCTAAATAGTTAATTAAATTCAATAACTTGAACAAGAGTTAAGATTCTTTAAATAATAAGTAAAGTTAGAAGAACTAAGTTATAACACTTGGTATTTTAAGTGGCATTTAATATTTTATTAACCCACGATGCATTCAAAATATATCGACTGTGTTCTAATTTATTTTAAGTGTAAGTGGATAGCTTCAGTAACTTTATCCTCAGAAAGTTATTATTCATTCGTCAATCATTTGTTTGCGGTAAGACAATAATAGTTTTCAAGTCTGTCAGTGAAAGCCTCGGGCGTTAGTCGTCTGGCGCGAATTTTGGCTTAACATTGAAAGCTACGGTAGATAGCTTTGTTTTTTTGCTGGATTTTGAAGCAAAAATAATATATTTGTATCTTACTTTATGTTTAGATGTTTAAGTTATTAAACAACAATATAATAGAACATCAAATAAACGTATTTTTGCCAACCAAAGCGAAATCTAAAGAAAACGACGATATTATCATTATGTATGTATACACATATAGAACATATATCATTACCTATATGTTCCAATTTAACACCTCAAAAAAATCATTAAAAATAGTAAGCTAAACTTAACATTTAACATAAATTCAACCAGCAAATACAGCTCAATTTTAATTATCTGTGATTTAGTAACTATATTAATTAAATATAGATGTATACTTAACTTATAACTTACCATTCTGATAAGGCGCCAACAGATCTCTGATTTGGTTGGTGTTCGTACAAAGTTCAACTGCTGATACTCGTACGGAGAACCGGGTGCCACACTTATGCCGTTGTTCAGCTATGCCTCTGAACAACCAGGAGATGGCGCAGGGGATCACTCCTAGTGATGAAGAAGCATCTGGTCTACCCAGCATCGTGTAGGACTTGCCTGTGAAAGAATAAAAGATGATATAGAAATTAATTTAACTACAGACTACACAGAGTAAGCAGGCTAACCAATTTTAACAAGATTTCCTCTTATACATACTTAAAAGATCCTTTGTGAGTGCCTTTTAGATGTTTAAAAACTTGGAAAATTATAAAAAAAAACACTTTATTGACCAAAAGTATACAGGATAACATAATTTAGCTAATTGGTGGCCTATTGCTAGGAAGCAATATCTTCCAGGCAACCAAAACAAGGCGGTAAGAAAAAGTTATGAAATAATATTAATATATTTAGTAATTAGAATACATATATAGTGAATAGTGAAATACAAAGGGAGAATGTCTTCTTGGCAGTCTTCGCGAAAGAGTTAGAAAAGTTCTTGTGATCCTTACCCACTGCGGTAAGAATACTGTGAGGTTTTTGGTTCATAACACATGGTCCTTACCAAGCCGGCTAGTTTAATGCCAATGGTTATTTTATGAGGACCACCCTCCTCTTAAAGGTGTCCTTGTCCATTTCAACCAGAAAGAATATTTCTTAGATTTGATTTAAACATTTTAATACAATCTTACGGATAAGCTATAAAACTTTTCATAATACCTGAGCGCGGTGAACAGTCTTACCGCGTAAGCCGCAGCAAAACACAATAAATCTTGCATATCGTATTTAATTATGTAATCCGTCCCGAACGCGGGATTACTTCAAAGACTTACACAGATTACGTTCGAAACGTAATTATCAATACTAAACAATAAAGTCTTAAACCGCGCCTTAAGGCGGGAGACACATTGAACGTTTTACATGGAAATTTCATATTTACTTTATACAAATTTTGTTCTGTCTTTGTTAAGTAATGGACTTTGTAATACAGCCTTCATCATTATAAAACTCACTAGCTAAGATAATTATAGGCCATGGGTGATCGTACTAAAATATTTGTTAATTTACGTGTTGTTTCCATCCAAATGTAGAATTATTAATTAAAGTTATTAAAGTGTTATTACTTTATCATTTTACTAGACGTTGCCCGCGACTCCGTCCACGTGGACTTTCATATAAACTTTGCCCCCCTTCCTTTTTTCCAGTTAAAAAGTAGCCTATGTTTTATCTCAGGCTCCAAAGACCATCTGTGTACCAAATTTCATTCCAATCGGTTCAGTAGTTTAAGCGTGATGGAAAGACAGATAGACAGACAGACAGAGGTAATTTCGCATTTATAATATTAGTATGGATTAATATTATCTTATTAAATTGAGTTGGTACAATATATTTGATAAATCACTAAACTATTAACATAATATCACATGAAATGATTGAATTCTTTATTCTTTCCGGTGAATTAATTCGAACTGGTAATTGTTTTGTAATACTATGACGATTCATTTATGTAGTAGACCAGTGGAATAAATATATATTTAACATTAACGGCAAACTTACCCTGTGGTCCGCGCCTTATGGCTCTATATGCAAATTGTGATCCGAATGAAACTCACGGAACCTGGCTTAGTTGCTTATTTTGAGGATTGTCGCGCTGAGTGAATAATTAGGAGCTCGTTTTAATTATTACGAAGTTTCACGTTGAACAAATATTGGACGGGATTTGTGGGTTTCACTTTGGGCAGGTTTAGAATATATATTCTGTATTTTATTAATATAATTAAGCGATATATTTCTGTGGTTTAGATTGTGGAATGGTTTCCAGGTTAAAGTGTATAACGATGTAACCATACCGTACTGGAAAAACTAGGCTTAGCGTAATATCGTATAATGTATGTATTTATAGTTGTAGTATATATATCTAATGTAAAATCAATTGAAAGAATCAATTTAATTATCCGTTTTATTGTTGTTGGTTGTTTTTAATAATTATGTAAATTTCAGTAATTCGATTCTGGTCCAATTTTAGTAGGATCAATTGGGCATACCATACTGTTCTTCCTTTGGTCAACATAAAATTCAGAAATACGAAATGTATACGCACGTTTGCGTTGTTCATAAGAAAAATCTAAGAACAACAATTCCGAATAAATTTTCACAGAATGAGAATAAAAACCTGCCTTACAGATAAACGGACAATTAAATAACTTTTTAAATCCTTTCACAATAAATTCGCTTACAATCAAGACATTATCGCCATTACTTAGTATCCCAAACTTCGCGTTTAAATTCACAATCTTAAATTTAACTTCAAGAATCTTTAGTGTAAAAGTTTGTAAGTTCTAAATTAGGTACAAGTTTAAATATTCAGCTGTGGTACTTCCACTATTTATTAGACCACCGGAGCCTGAAGTTCTGCTGGAATTTGCATGGAAATGGAAGCGTCTTAATTGAAAGTTTTATAAATAACGCGCCGAATTTAAGTACGCTGGAGAACGAAGGGATAATCTATTGGGAGTTATAACTAAATTGAAGTAGGAGACGTTGGTTTTTACGGGAAATTTCTCAAGGTATAGCAGGAGTAAGATTATGGCAACATTTGATCAAAGTAGTGACACCTCATCAATAGCATGCACCACCAATATTTTTGTAGCTGGTAAAACCTCGGTTCGTTACCAGTCTCCCATAAAAAACCGTCGTCAAGTAATGTTATTGTTGTGGCCGATGTTACTATTTTTTATTTAGTAAATGGAGTCGTCGGATGTTTTTCATTTCCACTATATATATTTAATCATTTGCATCATACATAACTTATCTGTTTTTTTTGTTACGAAGGTTTTTATTAGCCTTTTCTAATTCTCTTACCGACTTTTGAACCGCCTAAATTAGCACGGTTAGATGAACTTTCAGTTACCCAAAATGGGAACATTCTTCTTCCTAGTCGTAGTCACTCTTGGCAGAGCGGTCGTGGTCATTCACCATTCACACCACTCCTCACTCAAGGCCGCTTTCGTTGTGCATTCGTGAAGAGATTGATTATCTACTGTCGTTTTGATCTGGTCCATCCACCTCATAGGCTCTTCCTCGTCATCTGGTACCCTTAACCTTCCCCTGAACTACATGGCTACATAAAATACACGTAACTTACCCAATCCCGCGTGTCCGAAGCAAAAGAGACAACCATCGGTGCCGTTGATAACAGCATGAATGACGTCAGTGAGCGCGCTTGAACTTATTTCGATCTGCGACAATACAAATTGTTATTAGTTATTAGTAGTTCTTCAGAACATAGTATTCGATAAACATACTACATACGAATATACATAATCATTATAATATTAAAAACTACTCAATCTCGATTAAAATCGATTTCAACTGCTTATTCCAAACTAGACCTGGCATTTATTAAAATCAGTAAATCCTACATTTACTGATTTATGTACTTTAATATTTTAAAAAAGAAAGATTTGATTGTTTTAGGAGAGTTATTTGTGTAAACTCTATTTGTATTAATTACGTCACTATGCAACACCTACTAGTACTTGGATCGCAAAAAATATTTTTTAAGTTATCTCCTTTCGACCTTGAGAGTAAAGTATACTTCTTCAGCCAACTACGATTTTATAGAGCATCATTCCCACATTAACCACCGGACAGATTATCAATCGTGCGAAAGGGATAACGCTATACAAAGCTGAAATTAACCGAAATCCTTTTCTAAAGGTCGATGTACTTTATATACTCGTATAGTTAGGCAATGTATAAGGCTTTGATTAACACCGCCCAATGGTGTCATTAATGTAATTAAGTTCAATGACAGGTCGTAACATGACATAATCTTGATGAAGTTGTAAATACTTAATATAAATAATGTAGATATTAACTCGTATGGTGATTGGGTGATAAGTTATTCATATTATATACCCGCGGGGCTTTAAACTACTTTAAAGCTTTATATAGACAGCGAAGTGATGAATCATTTTATTATATTTAATTCGTTTGTTTTAAATAGTTTTTTGATTTTTTACTGTGATTTAAGGTACATTATTAAAAAACCACAAATATAATGTTTCATATTAAGATATGATAGTATATTTATATATTTATGTAACACTCTCATAATCTGTTGCCAACAAATAAGTGAGATTTTTCTTATATTACTACATGTAGTGTTGTCTAAGAAGTAAATCCCAACTAATATTATAAATGCGAAAGTAACTCTGTCTGTCTGTCTGTCTGTCTGTTACGCTTTCACGCCAAAACTACTGAACCGATTGTAATGAAATTTGGTACACAGATGGTCTAGAGCCTGAGATAAAACATAGGCTAATTTTTAACTTAAAAAAACGGTTATAAGGGGGAGAAAGGGGAAGTTAAAGTTTATATGAAAGTCCACGCGGACGGAGTCGCGGGCAACAGCTAGTAATTAATACATTAGATTCTGCATTCAGTGACAATATTTGGATATTTTACTAAAATCCATAAACAGTCAGTTTATAAAACACTAACCGTGTCCAGCGGTTTTCCCTTAGTAAGACCGGGATAAAACGTATCCTATAATATACTCCAGCTTATAAACTATCTGTATGCGAAATTTCAGCAAAATCCATTGCGTAGTTTTTGCATAAAACAGCAACAAATCAAAGACTCTCGTCTATAAGTAAATAAGGATTTTCTTGCATCATAAGTAGAAATGTGTCCTTATTTCGTCCGTCGCGAATATAAATCACAGTTAATACTGGAAAGATGCTGGTTTGATCCGTTGTCACATTAGCTAAACTTACAGATATGTTAGAGTCATCCCGTCATATATCAAGCGAGGGCTTATGAAGATTATGTTTAGTGCAGTTGCAATGCAATAAATTCTTTATTTTCATGTTTGATATGGTTTATAGTTACGATTGTTGTGTAATACCGTGATTCAATTGTTACTATATGTAGCTTAGTTGAATAAATATATAATTGACTATGTTCAAATAAATATAGCGAGTGATATAACACTCGTTTTATTATTTTAAAATGTTCTAGTTGAATAAATATATGTTTGACTTTGACCTTGACTATCAGGTAAATAATGTGCGTAATATATTCACATCAAGAAATATATCTACGAAAATTTTAAGAACACTAGCCGCTCCCCGTATTTTAACCCGCATTTATGTAAGTGTTGCATAAACATACATAAATACTTCGTCTTTAATCACTCTATCTGATAAAAAAAGCATCAAAATTGCGAATTGCGTTGCGTAGTTTGAAACATTTAAACATACATAGGGACGAATATAGCGACTATTTTTAATACCATGTAATGATAATCCACCTATGTGAAACTTGGTTTTATCGACATTTTTATATTTATAATACACAACAGGAAAAAGAGCGGGGCCCCGCTAGGATTAAATATACCGTTTTTTCCGTTATTTTTTAGGTTATATTTTTGAATTATAAAGCTCTTTAAGGAATCATGATAAAACAGTACTCAAAGGAGCCACTGGTGTAATTTTTTATGCCTTTGTAATGTATATCTCAAGAATCATCGGGCGATCTCATCGAATATTCCGGTCCGCAATCTCTGTTCCTTTCAACCCCTTTCTGTAAAGGGAATGCCTAATACAGTTTCCTTTGGACCTTTGGCGTAAGTTACTTTTGATTTTTACGTTTTTATTGCTGACTGTACCCGTTAGTACTGACAGTACTTGTTAGTACATATTTACTTTGGAAATAATTTAAGCCTTAATTGTTGAAGTATTTTTAAACTACGATTATACATATACTTATGTGATATGACGTTTAATCAATTTTAATCCTGATTTTCCTTTGTGTCTGTGTGTAATAAATATATAAAGTTGACATTGCATATTATATTATTTGTTTGTAATAATTCTTGATTGTATGAATAGTTAATAGAAAAGTCTTCACCCATAGAAAGCTATTTACAATAATATTTGTATAAGAAATTAAGGAAAAAAAAAATAATCATAGACAAGGGACTTTAGATGCAACATTACATAGATTAAGTCAAAGTTTAATATTCTATCAGTTTTTGTTAAATCAATAAGAACACATACGCCATTTTGAATCTATCGTAAAGTTTCAAATGTAATTACAAAATTCCGAACTGTATGATCTAAGATTTAAATAGCAAAGTTGAAATAAAAGTTAAAAATATAAAAGTTATAATATACAGAAACTTGCAACTTGGGCCGTTATCATAGTGAGCGTTGTCGCAACTTTTAACTGAAATTCCAACATAAAAATTCCATACGAATTTCATGTTTAAATTGTTAAAAAGCTCCGTCGGTATCGCTCAGGACACGTTTGAATAACTAAAATGTTAGTGCATTTTCCGAATAAAACCTTTTTAATCAAATGTTTTGAACTTCATTGTTAGCATTATTTATGGCCGTTTAACAGTTGATTGTTTTTTAAGATTTGAATTTAGAATTTTTAAATTTCGAATGAGACATTCACTTATTTGATTAAGGAAATATTTACATTGTTGTCTGATTGAGAATTTAATAATAACAATCAATAATTACGCACTGATTAATATAATATGTACGACTGCTACAAAACCAACACCAATTGACAATTAAATATTTCTAATAATAATTGATATTTGATCTTTTTCCATATCTTTTAACCGTGTCACTATAAAAAAATATATATTGAGTTTTAATAATAATAATAAATATTTCAGGACATTCATTCATACACAGCGCCATCTAGTCCAATGCTAAGCAGAGCTTGCGTTAAGGCAACTAGATAACGGAATAAATTACATATACATACTTTTCTCTTGTAAATACATACATACAATACATAGCAACACCCAGAAAAATACCTAAGAATTATATATTCGCGAAACTATAATTGAAGATTTAAAAATGGAATATAAATTTCGTTGCATACTAAATGCTCAATGCGATTACCACAATGTAAAATTACAAGGTATATTAATTAAATGTTGGCAGCCTGCCAAAACCATGAAAAACTCGCGATAAACAAACCGAACTGGAATTAGTAATAACAGCTTCGAATTAATCTGTACCTAATGCTGGGATTAAAGGGATTACGCGTATTAATGGCTGTACGAATCGCGCCTAGATCGATTGTGAAACATGTGTCTGGTCTAGCGAATATCACTGGGTAGAGAGCGACTTCGATCGCGTTGACATTATCTTTTTTTTTCTTTTGTCAGTTGACAGTTGACAGCTATGGAAAATAAAAAAAAATAAACCTGTACAGGATCATAATATAACTTTTTCTTCTTTTGACTGTTTACAGGCAGCAACATATCGATTTTTTTTATTTGTTGGCTGACAACTATGAGAAATTAAAAAAGGAAATCGTTATAGGATAGTATGTTTTTTTTCTTTTGACAGCTTACAGCCATATAACTATCTATCCTTCTATGTGGATGTTGCGTTCATTTTTTAATATCCGACGAGAAAAAAATATATAAATATATGACTTTACGTCTTTAACAGATCTATTTAATTAAAATATTTTTGTTTAATTATGTATTAATTAGTAGATAATATTTATAACAATAAAGCCGTTGTTAGCTGGTTTAAAACTCGCTTTGAACATCATCTGGCTCACACCAGTTTGGATTGCGGCCAAAAATTAAATATACATAATACTGAACAATTAAAACGTTAATTAAATCCTATTGTGTTCTGAAAACGCGAATTTTGAGTACAAATTTATGGTTTAACATTGTATTTGTAAATACTAGAATTACCTACATCAGTAATAATCCTCTGAAATATTAAAGAAATAAATACTTCGTAAAGAGATACATCCAAAAATATGTGTACAAAAGTTCAAGCAGTCCAGTTATTTGTGTGAAAGCGAAACAAACATCCCTAATTAATCCCTAAAATTACAATATTATTGTATATTGATTACATATCATACATATACAGACGCGAAAGTACATTAATAATGCAAATATAGATTTATGCAATACAAAGATTAAAAAATCAAGAATAAAAAACCATACAAGAATTAAAAAAACATTTTTAGGAAAAAAATTAAAATTACCTTAAATTTATTTATTAATGATATTACAACGAAACACTTCCGACAATTGTTCAAATCTTCAGTTTAATTAATAACCCTCTAAGTCACCTTAAGACATTAGACGGAAGGTACTTAAATTATTTTGAATGAAAATTTTAATGAACATTTCCCATCGCTAATTGAAAACGCTTAAACATAATGGCAGGCTTTATGAAGTTATAACAATGATAAATTATGTATACTTGATAGGATATTCTTCATTTTCTTTTGGATTTTTCTTAATTCTCGTAATTTTTTGAGGTTAAGAACATACTACATATGCAAGGCGGATAAAAATTGTAGGTTACGCGATTAAAAATTGAGTGACTTTGATGTGTCACATATTAAAACAATGTCAAAGCAATCGTGAAATATTATTGTTACATAAAATTAATGCTAATTCTTTATATACCTACGAAGGTAGCTGTAATGGTTTCAGAGCACGTTTAAATGAATAACGTCGGCAATGCATTATTTAACTACGCATACCTAAAAAATATTGTTTATTTGTATAATATGATTTCTTTCCCTTTACTTAGCATTAAAAGATTTCTTTGCAATAAACGTATCCTACTAATATTATATATGTGAAAGTTTGTATCATTCGCTCACGCAAAACGACTGGACCGATTTAGTTGAAATTTGGTATGTAGAGAGGTGAAATCCTTGATTAGCATATAGGATACTTTATAACCCTTTCTTTCCCCGGGAATAGAAACCACGCGGGTAAAACTGCGAGGTATACCCAGTTTGTAATATACCTGTGAATCATCCTGCGAGAATATAGCGTCGAACGCGAACATCTTAGGTGCCGCGACACCTACTTTCCGGTCTTCGGGCGCGCTGGCAGTAGGTGCCGTCTCGCACAATGTCACCTGCTTCTTGCGTTTGTCCAGCGAGAAGGTCTGGGTGCCGCTAGAGAAGGGCCCTTCGCCGGTCGCTCCAACACGAAGCATTACTTTCACCTGAAACAATTAAAGGTGAAAATTTCAAATAAGCGTTTCGTGTTTAAGACTTATTAAGAAAATAAGACCTATTATAGTATTCAGAATAAAGTTTGTCATTAATATATGACCATGTCAATCTTTAATTATATTGTAAAGATTATTTACAAGTTATCGATAATATAATTATTACAAGTCTAAATATATATCTTATTTTTTTTGTTTTGATATTTTACGTACAGCATACCTTACGGAAAAATTATTTTTTTAATTTGACTTCGAAGGTGTTTTTTCATGAACTAATCTTTAAATCAATGTTCTTTTTGAACATTAAAATTGAATCCACTTAAATTACGTCACAGATTATTAAAAATAAACAACATAATTTAATACTTTTTCCCCACATTAAGAACTCTTTGTCTAAGTTCTACGCAGATTTATTAGCATGACATACAAAGTCGTAAGTTTTCCCCTCCTATCTGGTAATTAAAATAGTTTAGTAGTTAGTGAGTGACTAGATACATTAATTATAATCAAATCACCGGATTAATTACGGGAAATTAATTGCACATGTCTCGTTATGAGCTTTACGGAGCGTATTGTTCTTGATTCACTTAAGACTATGTGTGATGTCAATATATACATTATTATTGTCTATTATTTGTTTTATTATACATATAGTAAACCTCTAAATTTTAAACTATTATATTGTATGTTAATGTTAAACTATTATTGCAACTTTTATTATTCTCACGTATAAGTAAAAACGGCTTAAATGTTTACTCGTCGAGTTCAATGTCTGATAGTAGTAAACCTTCTTTGAATGACCTTCATTCTTAATACTACCAACGATAGTATTCTTACTGGCCTTAAATATGCTGTACAGAAAAAAATCAAATTTGAATAGAAATTATCATGTTCTTTTCTTTGTCAAAAATTAAACCAGGAATTCACATTGAAAAGTTTTCAATCGAACTTAAAGAAGAGTATAAGAAATTTACGAACATTCTTACTAACACTTCTGAAGTAGACTTGTATACTTTCTTTATGGTGTGTAACCCAATCAGGTAATTGGAACGGCCGTGAGTCGCATGCTAACCGAAGCAAGACGTGTCCCGACTGTGATCAAGATATTACGCTAATAATTGGGTATGTAATCGCGTTTGTATGTAATTACGTATCATCCAGTTTATGAAGTTAATTAAATAAGCTGTAATGTTTTTCTTAGATATAAAATAACAGCTAAAATAGCATTTATATACCAGTTAAAATGGTATTTTAGCTGTTAAAGTAGTCTTAATAATAAATAAATAACTTCAATTATACATGTGTGAATAGGAATGCACACACTAGTTGGTATGCATGTGTGCGTCTCGTCTGATTAGTTATTGACAGAGCTGTGACATGCAAATTGCACTCACATCTGTGTACTAAACTGTTTAAAGTCTGCTTCAACTCTATTTACTTGAAAACACAAACTTAACATGGGTGAATAGTGATGAGACAGATTATATAGATTTATAAATTTCTCTTCAGTAAAAAAAATATTTTAACCGAGTATGTACTAACGGGTACTTTCCGTAATATATCTCCTTATAAGTTGAGCTACCATATACTTTAAATCTGACCCATAGAGATACCTGAAAGGTGATCTTACTTTAAAAATATGCCGATTAAAACTGTCACATCTAGATAAAATCCTTATTTGTATGAAAGATCTATTTCAATCCATTAATCCAAGCAAATTTTGCGCATTGGTGGTTTGATCCACTAAGCCTTTCTGACAGCAATTTAAAGTTGACGGTATTATCTACCGGACACTAAATTTGTTGGATGATGGATTTGTTGGATACTAAATTTGTTATTTATACTTTAATTAACACATTACACATTAATTTTATTTTGGTAAAAGTAAAAGTTTTAATAATAAAATAATACATACCTATCATACGCATATAACGAGGTTGATTTGAGCCTCTAAGCTTTTTAGATAAGCTTACATCACTATCAGCCGGACACATGGCAATATCTCACCTATCGACCGATGCTAATTTATAATTAAGAAGAATATTTTGAACTATACAGTTAAACAGTAAAACATTGTGCAACTCTAGCCGCTATGACAGTTTGAGCCTCTAAGCCTGACGGCCTTAAAGCTGACGTCACTATCTGCCGGACACAGCGCAATACGTCACCGATCAACTGTGGAAGTGTGCAGAGGCCGATAATGTACCTATTGGCGTTGGAAATCAAATTATGTGGGATTACGAAATGTCTATTTGGAAGACAATGTTTAATTTGAATTTTGTTGAGCGAGTAAAAGGATCAACAAAGGAGTATATTTTCTTTGTGAATATTTTATAATCATAGAAGTGTGTTATTTATTTATTGTTGTAAATATGGAATAAATTCTACCATTCTTTCTATTCAGTACAATAAGCATTTTAACGTTTTTGTTTTAAAGGATGGCAGAGTCATGATTGAAAGCTTACACTGGGGTGCGTGGTAATCTCTTTTTGAAATTATTTAATTTTTTATCCCCTCTTAACGACCAGTAATTCATTAGCGAACTTACAAATGGAATATAGGCTACGATCAGACTGTTTCCTGATTGTTCCCTCAAATAGAACGTCCTACAAAAACGTATCTGTTAGACAATAAATTTACAAAATAAATAATAAATACTTTGAGGACATTTATACCTGTGTATCCATCCGCCATCTAGTTCCAAGCTAAGCCGAAGCTTGTGTTATGGCAACTAGATAACGGAATGAATTACATATACATTTTTTTTGTAAATACATAGGTACAGTACATAGCAACCAGACCCCAGAAAAATACAAATGTAAATTACAAATATATTTTTCCGGTGTGGGAATCGAACCCACGACCCTTCGCGCAGAAAGCAGTTGTATAACCACTGCGCCAAGCGGTCGTCAAAAAAATATATCTCTATAGATATATGACCTTGATTAAATTACGCGTTTTGTGTACGTGACAAAACCTCCCTCCAGCTCGCAAAGAAACACGATCCATTTATCTCCAAAAATAACTGGATTCCATTATCACACACGTATACAATATTCCCGAAATGAAAAATGGCGTTAAGGAAAAACAAATCTTGCCGTCAACAAGTGAAATGGCTTCGTTACCGCCGCTTCTCTTTTTCATGACAAAGAGAGGCACCCATATTGTGTGCCATCAAAAATTAACGTGAAACATTTCCCGAGATTCCTTAAAAGCGTAATGTAATGTTATAAGAAGCGTATGTTTTATTACATGCATGTTGTTTTTAAGTTATAAAGCTACTAAAAATAGCTATAACAGTCTCACCGATTTATTTTGATAGATTATAATTTACCTAAGATTGAAGTGCTAAGTTGTAAGACTGTCGATAGTCTTATATGTAAAAATGAATCGCAAAATCGCATCAATAACAGCCCAACCGATATACATAATTCTTTTTTTAGAATATTGCCGGATGTACAAGGATGGTTCTTAAGCAAAAAAATGGTAGGTTTAGGGTACAAGGTTTCGGTTAGGTTAGGTACAGCGTGAAGTCGCGTTGGGACATCTAGTTTATAATAATAATTGACTGATTGTCATTGCCTCAATTATTTCCTTTTATAAAGTTCTTAACAGCTTTAGGAATTTAAACTATTAAAAATAGTTAACGTAGAAAGATTTAAAGAAAAAGAAAAAAAATTTACACAAAAAATAACCTTAAAATTTCATCAACTCGAAGTCCTTATTAAGCAAATATATTATTGTTAATTTAACGCTACTTGTTTATGATAGCTGTTATTACAGCGTGTTAGTAATTATTATAATCGTTATTATAAAGCACTATAATTTACCGCCACGATAATGTGCTATCTCAAATACGATCAAAACTAATGGCATATAAACTTCGTACTTAAAGTTACCTTAAACTACTAAATATAATATAATTAAAAACATTTTAATTGAACATGATTTCATTTGATAATTTTATTGACTCATTTTCTTAGATGTATATCTTATTTGAGTTTATTTGAATCCCGCATTTAATCTGAACGAATTTCTTTTTTTCCAATATACCTGTTCACTATTAATTGTGTAAACAACGGATTTTGGTAGAACAACATTCAAAATCAATATAATATTCCAAAGTGCCCCCTTACTTATTTATTTATAAATTCTTAATTACATGTAAAAAAAACAACATATACAAAAAAAGAAGCATATAGAATACATGTAAATGGCGGCCTTAAGGCTGTAAACCATTTCTACCAGGCAACCATACAGGAAAAGATAAATATGAAAATATTTCCGAGTAGAAACATGAAAATCAAGATACATAAGTTAAACAATTAGACGATATGTAATACAATACTTAAAAATGGGTTCGCTTAGATCCTCTTAGGGGAGACGGAGGCGGTTATGTTTAACTCGACAAAATGGTGCCTCTACCGACTGAAATCCATCGGAGTTCCTCTTTGCGTTTGAAAACATTAATATCTAAGATTATTTTTAAAATCAACCTACGTATTCAAAAACAGTTTCATTTAAGCCACACCCAAGATGAAATTGCCTTCGCACCAATTGAGAATAATATTCCCACACACTCATGCTTACATTCAATCGACTTCTATAACCATGGTGTTCGTTTTGAAAATCTGTTCCCAAATTTGCATATACACAAGTCGGGTCGGAATACGTGTCTATGGCGTATGTCGCTCATAAACATTTTATGGGGAATATTGATGGCCCGATAGCTGGCGCACGATTTGTAGGGATTCTGATTACTTGTTGACGGACTAACCTTTTAGGTCATATTTTTGTTTAGGGAACTTTCGGATGTTATCTCTCTTATTATTGAAGTAGATTTAAGAATTTCTGAAGTTATTTTGGTAATGTGTATAGCTAGTTGTTAAAGTTTTGAAGATTAAAGTCGTTCTTAAAATTAAGGCGTGTTTCAAATTATGGAGATAATTTGATTTACTGTGTTATATGTGTTTATAATTAAGTATCTATTATTAAAAAGGTGATTTGTAGATTTGTAGGTATATCGTTTTGATCTCAAATAATGACGAATTATCTATCTCGAAATATAGCGTTAAAAATTAATTTCACACTTTTAATCATAAACAAAGTAAAATTAGCAGAACTGGAAAGTAACTTTAGTTACTACGTTTTATTCATATTTTCCATAAAATCCATTAAAAAACTTTCCCGTAAACAAAAAGCGCAAACAATTTCATGCAAAATGGGTCCATATTATTTCACAATGGCACTGAGTTCCTCACTCATATTTGTGTAATTTCATGAACTTCGTTGGTATGATCTCTGAGACGTGTCACCCCAATTTACACCGAGATTCCTAACCGTCTCATTACCTGCCTTTAATTTTATGCATCGACGCTTGCATCTGTGATCTCGGGGAGTAAACGAAACTCTAGTTTATTAAAGAATTTTTACTGCGGACGGTACATTTCGTTGAATACGCGAGGTACATAGATGTTATAGGGCTTGTCATTTCTTCATGAGAGAGTGGATTGTTTAATCAAAAAGAGGGTAATTGAACTAATTTTATATGATTTGTTTTTGTAATATTATGAAATTACGATTTCGCTATCATTAGTTGAAAAAATAGGAAGAATATTTCAGGCAATTTTTGATAAGAGCATTCGAAATCAAAGCCCAAGTCAAATGTATCTTTATTCAACTAGACATGTTGTTTTATTTTATAATATTATAAAAATATGTACCACCGGTTCAGAAAGCAGTTTCTATTTAGAAAGAACAAAAACTCTGTTACGACTTATTTTTACATTAATTATAAAAAAATATAAGCTTTAATTTATATTACTACTCTTACTGGAAAGATGTTTTTTTAAAACGTATACGTTGAAAATCACGCGGTCCGATGCGCGTTATGTAATCCTATAACAGTTTCTGGACAAGTTTTCAATACACAGAGGACAAGGTAACAAAAGAATATATTTCGAGAAATGGCAGAAAAAGCCCAACAAAACTTCTTAATATGGCGATTGTTCGGTCATGTTCCTTTTTCCTAAATGTTTATTGTCAAATAGATTATGCTATACAAAGTTTTACATTGCTTCGTGAAAAATATGGTGTTAGAAATATTATTATATATTTATTTAAGGATAATTTTAAACTGTTCACCAAAAATCTAAATGTACACCTATGTATAAATCTCTAAAATATTTATTTTACCCCCATGAAATAATTCTGCTGCAATTAAACTACTTGGCCAACAAACTATGATACACCAAACAAATTCAAAATTATCACCAAGACATAACACTTTTTTATTCTACTGCGCAGTAAATATTCT
>DWAJ01002829.1:0-16314 GCA_018238005.1 Eurema mandarina
AAAGGACACTGCACATCAGGAAATTAGAGTTCACATACACACACACACACACACATTCACACACACACATACACACACAAACACCACTTACACACAATATTGTATTAAGTTAGGCGCTGGTATCTGTAACACAGTTTTCTAACTAAAACAGGTACCAGCGAACCTAAACTATAATAGGTTAATTAAAATTGAAATTGAAATGTATTTACTTGTAAACTTGTATTCATAAATAAATAAATAAATAAATAATAAATATGTCCTTCCCAAGGCTTTAGACTATCTGTGCACCAAATTTCGTTCGAATCGGTTCAGTGGTTTTAGCGTGATGGAAAGACAGACAGACAGACAGACAGACAGAGTTACTTTCGCATTTATAATATTAGCATGGATTCTTAGTTTGAAAGTAGAATACATTAGAAATTAAAAAAATGTAAAAAAAAACTTTTTTTTTCAGCTCAGCTTCCTGGTAATTCGTTCCGTTGACTTAATACGTGAACTCTTATTTTCTAAACGACTAATTAACTGACATTAATACTGCGTTATGCAAGAAACATGGTTTTTTGAGTAAATGTTAATAATATGTAACAAGAGCGAAATTATTTTACCGCCAATCTGTTTGTTAAGAGCCGACATTTGAATACAGTGTTGCATGAAATAAAAATTAAGAATTGTAAAATTGCCATTATTAAAATTTGTTCTCGCTCTTTGGTTTACGAAGATTAGCTGCGTTATTCAATTACAGAGCATAGTGCGACAATCCCCATCAATGTCAAAAAAAAGAAAATCATTTCTTAATTTTCTGGCTTTGCACATGTAATTACACGCATCGAGCGAAAGCACTATTTAGTACTTTTAAGAGTTCTCGATATATGAATGAAGAAAGATATAGTCAAAATATTCAATGTCAAGCATTATCCCGCATAATGTTGAAAAATGCTATAATTGAAAAACAAGGAATATTACATAGTATTAATATTATATTTAACAACCATACGTTTTAATTTTTAGTTTAGTAAAAGCTTCATTGAAAATGTGCTTCTTTATCTTATTTACTGAAGTGGGTACGGGCAACTTCGTTGGGCATAATGTTAACAATCCTTTTTTATATAGCCTATTACACTCAGCAATAATGTTTTTTCTATTAGTGAAACAATTTTTTTAATCGGTTCAGTAGATCCCGAGATTAACCCTTATAATTTAACAAACACACAAACTTTACCTCTTTATAATATTAGTATAATCAATGATAGGTATATATTTTTTGCAAAACCCTATAGTTTCTTAATCAAACTGGCAAAATAGAGCTCAAAATGCCGTGAAACAAGTTGCACTACATCATCAAATCAATTTTTTTTTTCTATTTTATATTTTACTAGCTGTTACCCGCGACTTTGACATAATATAAATATAAACTTTGACCCCCCCTTCCTTATAACCCTTTTTTTCAGTTAAAAAGTAGCCTATTTCTCATCTCAGGCTCTAGACCATCTGTGTACCAAATTTTATTACAATCGGTTCAGCGGTTTCGCCGTAAAAGCGTAAAATTATAAAAAGTTTCAACCCCTCGCGCAACTTTTCAGGGGTTGATTAAGAAAAAAAAGTAGCCTTTGTCCTTCCCCAGGCTCTAGACCATTTCTGTACTAATTTTCGTTATAATCTGTTCAGTAGTTTTAGTGTGATGGAAAGACAGACAGAGTTACTTTCGCATTTACAATATTAGTATAGATTAGTTCATTATATATACTATTACATATACATAATTAAAATTGTTGACATTTTTGAAATGTTTTTCTGGTTCGTTGAGACCGAAAGTATTTGTCGATTTACATAGAACACGCTAAATTATTATGAAGTCGAGATAATCATAACGTAATTAATTCCAAAGAAATACTTGGAATATTTAAATATTTTCATACATTATAATGTTTGAATGAAAGCGAAATAACTTTCTAATATAAGTAATAAATTCTATATTGTAGTATTTGACAAGTTTTTTTTTATTATATCCTGTAAAATATAGATAAGGCGTTTAAATTTAATACTGTATTTAAAGTTATGCGATTTTTAGGGTTCCGTACTTAAAATTAAAAAAAAATCTTATACCACAATTATGTGAACCGTCTGTGTCAAGACCTTTTATTCTGGTAAAGCTTGGAGTAATCCAATTGACATTAAATTACTTTAGTTACTTAATTATAGACTTTAATAAGAGGGAAAAAGGAAAACTTTTCCCTGAAGATGTTGAAGATTATTTGGGCGGTGCTTATCAAGATGATTATATTTTTTTAATATAGATGTTCAAGAGGTTAATGTAAATACTTCTTACTATTACTGGACTAATGAGTTTAAACATCTTATGAATCAAAGTGGGGAGCGTCGGTGTAGTGTACCCCTGTCCAGAGTAATTGGCTTTAGAGCAAGGTTCGGGGTAGCACTGCATTAGTATATGGACTGGCGTTTCTCTTACCATCAGGAGTGCGTCCAGATCGTCTCACCACTTCATACTAAAAAAAATATACTGCTAAGGTTTGACCTTGTAGAATACATTTGTGAGGTATCAAATGAACAGATGGAATATGCACATTAAATAAATTCATTACACCCAGTATACATAATTGCGGAACCCTCAGGAGGCAAGACGGGTACGCACTTGGCCAGTTAATTTGACATTTCTAAGGACTTTTTAAACTTATTTACTTGACTTAACAATTAAACCGTCATTGTCCAACAATCAATAGACAATTACAAAACGCTTAAAGATTGACACTACAGATAAACTAAAACAAAGCTACCTTTTGTTTTGCAGACATTTTAAATTGTCTAAAACATAAACCTTCGGAATTTCTTGCACAATTTTGGCGCGTTTTTCATTAATGATTTCATTGTTCACAGATAACGCAAAATATTGCCCGCCTAAAATTTTAAGGATAACATTTAACTATAAAATTATTAATAATGTATAACTATATTACTTTAATATATTATTTATAATTTTACTACACTAAACTTAGTATTAATATTAACGTATAGTTGACTACAAAACATATAAACAAATTTGAAACTACAAATCATTTTAACACAAAAAATATAGAAATAAGTATCATAACAAGATATTGTGTAAGAGAATTTTTATTTTCAATTCGAGAATATTTTATTGAATATGTAGTGATTATTATTATTATTGTTAATATTAATACTGTACTATAGTATATATATCTACGTATATATTAAGTTTTACAGCAATTTTACAATACTCCCGCGGGTGCGAAAACAAACCCATAATTAATAGTCCCCCGCGTAAAAGGAGAATAATTTCAAAATGCAATGTCGGTAAGTGGTGACGGTAAAATGGTGGTAGTGTTATAAGCGTGCGGTATGATTTACTCGTGAACACTTCGCGATCGTCTCTGTGCATTTAAAGGTCGTTGGAGTTAAGAAATTAAAAAAAAAATTGTCTCTGGTCGACAAAAATTGTCTATGTTCGAAAAATTGTCTCTGGTTGTTAAATGGATTCCCGCCAGTGAAGTGCTGTGATTAATCGTTTTTCTTCGTCTTTAAAACGGGATTTGTGTTTTAAATAATAATATAATGGTGAGTTTTTAGTTACTTTTGTGTTTTTTAATACCTACATTTTGAAAGCGTATGTTTAATATTTTTTTAAATCCTTCAACAAAATTCACTGTACATAGTAGAATATATGACATCGTTGACATTAGTTTTTATGTTTTTTTTATAAAAGGATATAGCATGCGTACAACATAATATTTCTTTAGACAGCACATTACATTAAAATTACTAAATTAAATACACAAAAAAAGTTAAACGGATAAAAAAATAAAACAAAATCACATCGATAACAATAAATCAGCAAATTTACAAGTTTAAAATTAAGCAAGAAATTTAAAGTTATACTACAAACTATCGATCTGTCCTTAGAAACGATAAGTATAAGAAAATACGAAACAAAAACATATAGACAGCACAATGTGACTTTATACCACAAAAATAAATAGACAGGCCTTTATTCAACAACTTTATTCTGTTTATTTAGGGTTGCGTATTAACATAACAATTGCGTTGTCATTTAGAAGTTTATTTGGTTAAATTTGTAAAAACATTTTCATTTAACAAATAGATTTTTTTACTTTACTTCTAATGTTTTTTAAGAACATATTCTAACATTATAGATAGATTATCTTATTAAACTAACTGTAACGAAGATTTTTAAAACAATTAAATATCACAAAACAATTCTTTTAAAAAAATATAGGTATTTTGGGTAACTTGAACCGTTTACGCAGCGCACGCAACGAAAGCCTTCGAATATACTAAATATTCCTCCATTTTTTTCTACATTTTCTACTAATTCTTTGCGCCGTAATAAAAGCCTTATGAATGAACTATACAATGCTATATTTTTTTTTTCAATTGTCAACCAATAGTTCATAAGATTACTGTACAAAAAAAATCAGTTGTATTTTAGAAGGTACAGTTTATTAACAAATAATGTTCTTACAATAATAAAACCTTATCGGTCGGTGCGAGATTCACAGCTAATCAAAACATCTTACATTGTAGTTTTTTTTTAATCTTCATTACCCATTGTTGGTTATACAACGATGATACTGTGGGAATGGTGTTATTGTACCAAAATGACAAGAACTCGATCTACGCATTTTTTTACTGATAGCAATCTGAGTTTGATATGGCAATTATAATAATAAGTTTAAGGATTATGTCACTTGTTTTTTTGAACAGGCAACATTATTTGATAGGAAAAGATATGTTTGAATTTTAAGGATGGGACTAAATAATTTTTTTTAGGAGCGGAATGATAATAACTTTAACAAAACATAAGTTGATACACGTTAGCCACTATATCTTGGTTAATTTGATTTTAGCCAAATAATGATGTACTTCATTTTGATGGCAATTTTATGTCCAATAAATTTCATTAAAGGTATTTTTTTTGTCTCCCTAAAAAATAAAAAAAAACTTATTTGTTTTATCACAATTTCTCGTGGATGGATTCCGTCCGTATATCACCTATATGGCCATAAGTAAACACACTATTTAATCGTAAAGCTTAGTTTAATAATAACAATAATTGCCTGGTTGCCTGGAAGATATCGCTTCCTAGCGATAAGGACGCCTTTTGATAAATTTGATTTTAATGTTTCCTTTGTTTATGATACATCAAAAAAGTGTTTCTTTTTTATTTTATTCATTTAATTTTATTTGGCAACACTTTACGTAGTAAATGCCTATACACAATCGAAGCTTTTTGTGTTTATATGTGCGTGTATGAATATACTCACTATAATCACTAACTAAGTAAACAATATTTCTAAATTCTTTTAATGCGTACAATCGACTGCAAATGTCAATGAACATATTAAATGCAAACTATTTCGACACAAAACAAATTTTATAGCGACAAGACGAGAGATTAATCATACGATTATTCTGACATCTTGACAGTTATTTTAATGGATTCCCCTTTTGATGAAATATTTTGAAATAGTCAATGCATATAAAAACATTGTAATGGATTACTCATTGTAGATCAAACCATGATCTACATAATTATTCCCTGCCACTCATTCTTGCATTCACCAACTCTTGTAATTGACTGTACTAACCTAAAATTGCGATACGCATTTCAAGATTCTGCTTGTAGCCCCATTGACCGTTACTAACGCTTTAATTGTTTTCAACATGATGCAATAATATTTTAATAGCGGAAAGCAGCGAAAGTCCACGTGAAATTCTTAAATGTTTGTTTATAAATATTTGTAACTGTTTTGAATTAATTATTCTTTAGAATACGGGTTAATTGTTCCGAGAGAAAAGTAAACTATTGAATGGATAAATAGGATATAATTTATCAAATTTAATTAATTAATTAATTAATTTATTACACTTCGTTGAAACGTTAGGTACATAATATATTAAATACAGTGAAAAATTCATGTTAACCGGCGGCCTTATCACTACTCAGTGATCTCTTCCAGGCAACCACAGAAGAAAGAAGAAAAGAAAGAGATTAAAATTATTATTTTCGTCTCATTTTATGTGTATTTTTGACCGTTAAGTTCTTAATAAAAAGAAATTTAAAGTAAGAACTTTAAAATCAAAGTTTATATTTAACTAGCTCTGTCCCGCGGTTTTACCCGCGTAGTTCCCGTTCCCGGGATGTAAGCTATCCTATCTTTTAAGTTGGATCAAACTGTACACGGTGGGCAAGTTTAATTTAAAATCGATTCAGTAGTTTAAGAGTCAATCGCGGACAAACAACGAGACACGTAATTTATATATATTAAGATTTGGCGTAGACGTAGTCGCGGACAAAAGCTAGTATGGATCAAAGCATTTTGTACATTAGTAACCAAGGCTAAATTTCCCGATAACTTCAAACATTATCTCTCAAATCGATCGAAATGAAAGGCGAATTTACTCGTACAATATAATACGACCTTATACTACATTATTAATCTTTACATATAAAGTGACTTAATCTAAATGCATTTATAAGTGAAGCATCGCAACACTAGAGCACAATTGTCGGTAAGAACATCAATGTGCTATACAAAAGCTTTGTATTGCAAAAATTAGGCAATACTACATTATAATGATTAGTAACGGTACTGAGATGAGTATATTAGGCTTTTAGATTCGTTTGATATTGTCTAGCTCGCCTATAGTAAAGGCACCGCTTTTGAACAATCGTTAAGCTATAATATATACTAGCGACCCGCTCCTGTTTCGTTCGTTTTCCAAAGTGTTGACACTGTCTTTTTATGTTAAATCAGGCGTAATTATGTAATACATAACCTTCCTATTGAATTACTATCTATTTAAAAATTGCATGAGAATCGGATTAAAAGATTCAGGTATACAGAAAAAGTACCTTTGTTGTATACCTTGTATGTAGTGATAGCCTTGTGGGGTTCGTGGAAGAGCCTGCGAAGGTACCCGGGATCCCCACTCGCCGCGGCAGAACGATAAACAGTGGGGTTTTGGTCGGACGAAGTCCGACATAAGCCGTGGTCCTTCCCCGAGGTCCATGGGTATCCTATGAGGATTTCCCCACTATAAAAAAGGCCTTATTATATACATAGAAGGAGAGTATATTATGATTGATACAAAAGGGTACTCGTAGATTAGGAATGGTAAACGAGGAATTTAGCATTTGTTCAGAAAGTAATATTTTATTGTGTACTACTGTGAGTGTATTTTATTGTGTACGATAGATAATCATAGTTTTAAAAACGTACAAATTAACTATGTAACGTATTATCAAAATATAATTTAAATACATTATACTTAAATAAATCTATACAAAAAATGTACCACTCTCACTTGACTTTATAACTAAAGCTAATAAATCAGGTCATTAATTTCACATTTATCAAGCGGCCAAGCTTAATAAAAAGAATTAAAAACTCTATTAAAATATATAGAAACCTACCCTTATTAAAGGTTTGCTAGCATCCAATAAATCTCGTAACCATCTTCCAAGTAATGTCACATTCTCAAAGGGTCAGAGGTGACCCAAGTTTCCATTTCTATACAACCTAGAACTTTCGCTAGGGTCAGGCCTTAGTTTCACTTAACGATGAAGGTGAAGACAGTACCATGTTTGGGATTAATCATTATTAATGTGATCCTTACTCGTATTGTAAACGCGAAAGTTGTGTGAATGTTTTGAAGTTTCGTAAAAACTGCTGAATGGATTTGGTTTCCATTTCGTTTGCGAGTAGATTAAGATAGGTTTATTTTTTTCTAGTACAAAAATTATCCATTAACAACGTTAAAGCGATGGTTAAAAATAATTAATATATAATTACTAGCCGTTCCCCGCGGTTTTACCCGCGTAGTTCCCATTCCCGGGGCAATACCGGGATGTAAGCTATCCTATCTCTAAAGTTGGATCGAACTGCCCATGGTGTGCGATTTTTATTATAATCGATTAAGTGGTTTAGGAGTCCATCGAGGACAAACATTGTGACACGAGATTTATATATATTAAGATTTGATTATTTAAATGACCAAAACTCTTGGACGAAATTTATTCCAGCTGAAGTTAGATAATAAGACTAGTTGTACGCCGAAATATATCCTTAATTTTAGTTCATGGTTTTTTTATTTGTTTTAATTGCATGAATTAATTTTCAATTTACTTGTTATTTGAAACTACTCTTCTTTGAAGTAATCGTAATAGGAGCTTTATCTATTCTAATATTATAAAGAAGTAAAGTTTGTGTGTTTGTTAAATTGTAAGGTGTAATCTCGGGATCTACTGAACTGATTTTAAAAATTCTTTAACCAATAGAAAGCCACATTATTGCTGAGTGTAATAGGTTATATACTTAAGTTACAAAAATAAAAAGGATTATTAACGCTATGCCCAGCAAAGTGGGCACGGGTCAGCTAGTTATAAAGACGAAAGGAAGAGTCTAAGTTACAACTTAACTAACTCATTGTAACTTGGCGAAAGATTAATTATCAATGGGATTGTATCATGTTCAATTATACCTATGTAAACTCATTGATATCTCACAAACTTTAACTTAACTTATATTTGTTACGTGTTTACGTGTGTGTGTGTAATAAGTTACTAAGCATAAAGTAAATATTACGTAAACAAGTTCACATCTCGACATGAACTTCCGCGAACGAATTCAAATGTATAGGAAGTTGGTACAAACAGCGAATAATTTGAAGATGTTTCGTTGCGCAAGCGCACAATGAATTGCTATTGGCTAATTGATGGCGGGTCACGATTGGTCCATTTTGAAATGACATTCGAATTCCGTTAATTTTCCCTTTTCAAAAGCACGACCGTTACGAGATTCTTTGTTACAATAATTAGTTGTATGATTAATGAAATGTTTGTCATTTATCGTTACATAATACAAAACAAGTCGCTTTCGACTGTCTGTTCCTATGTATGTTTAGATCTTTAAAACTACTTAACCGAATTTCATGCGGTTTTCAACCGACTTCAAAAAGGAGGAGGTTCTCAATTCGCCCCTTATGTTTTTTTCTATGTTTGTTACGCTATAACTCCGCCAATTATGAACTGATTTGAAAAAATCTTTTTTCGGCGTATAGGCAATACCTCAAGGGTGGTCTCATTTAAATTTAGGAAAAAAAAACAACCCCAAAGGGTGGAAAATTGGGGATGAACTTTTTTATATGCAATATCTCCGCCGATTATAAAACAATTTGAACGATTATTTTTTTGTTGAATAGGTATTATCATGAAGTCGGTTTTTTTTAAGTTAATTATTTCTTAGATAGAGTGATTCAACGAAGGATGCGTGAAAAGCCGGGTTTAGTCGCTAGTCCTATTAATATTATAAATGTGAAAGTTTGTAAGTATGTATGTATGGATGTATGTTTATTATTCTTTCCCGCAAAAACGACTCGACCGATCTAGATGAAATTTGGTATGTCTATAGATGATACCCTGGATTAACACATAGGATATTTTATATTCGGGTATTGCCCCGGGAACAGGAACTACGCGGGTAAAACCGCGAGGCAGATCTAGTATGAAATAAAGCAAATCCTTACTCCTTTCTCTTTGTCCAGCTTAGGTCTCCGAATTAGAAGCGTCCTTTGTCCATTTGAACTTTAACATTATCTTTACAAATACGAGTAATATAGAGCCTTGGGTCTATTAAGTGAAGGGTGCTAATGAGTACGTCAAATAAGTTCTGAGGTCGATAATGTTATTGTTGCAATATTTTACGCCTTCTTAAGTTAGCAAATAGGCTAGGATGGTTCGAGATGTCTTCTATAGAACGTCTTATATATCTATATATCTGATAGATAGATAAGCTATAGAAGGTCTTATAGTCTTATATATCTGTCGTCTATAGAAGGTTCTAGATATATTATATTTTTACTTACCACTAATAGCTTAGGCATAGCTCCGCTGCTGATGACCTTCTATTTAGGTTTGCTTATACTGTATTCATTTTTGTATTTTAATTTTATATACCTATATTTTTTATGAAATGATAATAAGAAAAGCCAATATAAAACATACAGAGGATAAACCAGGGAAAGAGTCGGCCTTATAATTAAAAGGGTTCTGTTGCAGGCAATATGTTATGTTAGAAGAAAAACTAAAATGATGAAGCTTTCGTATATAAAGTGAACAATTTAAAAATATTTTGTCGATATTTTCCCTCTTTAATATCAAATTAACTATACGAGTATAACGACAATTTGTTAGGTATGATAGTTAATGATATTCTTTTCGTTCTTATTTATTTAAGCTATAAGAGTTTACGTATGTCCGTATTTTTGGCTAACCGTACCTCGGTGTGAATGACTAAATGACCCAATTTAGTCATATCAGTCTAGAGACTGAGAAAATTGGTATTCATGGTCTACCATGAATAAAATGTTATCCTACTTCAAAAAAGGATGAGGTTTCGCAATTTAATCGCATATAAAAATATGCTCTTACCCTAAATACTTCTTGCTAATATTTCATCAATAGCAGAACCAAAAAAATTGATACCAATCGATTAATCTTCCAACAAAATCTGATCACGCTACCAGCAAACGTTAATTATCAAAAAAATAATATTAATAGCGCTCTATCGCATTTCCCACAATACTATGTGAAATAACGGTATTGCATGTTTTATTGTTACAATGAGTTCATTGAGATTTTACGAACTACATAAACTGAGTCATATTTACTAAAACACTTTCATTTGGAATTATTATGGTTAAGTATTCTATTCTATTCTTGGTGAAAGGGCAGTGCTGTGTTGCCACAATTTTGCCAATGTCTTGTTGTGGGAGGGTAAAAAGCTTCTATTTAACTAGTTGTCCAAAAATTGTATCCTTCAAGCAGAGATTTCCACAACTACTAAAACTCTACTAAAAAAAACACACACACAATAAAAACCATTATTAAGTATTTGAGATTATTATTCTTTTTATACTGGCCTAAGTTTATTATGCGTTTAAAAAGCGATTATCGTAAAGTTTTAAACTGCAGGTTTCTAAGCGGGTAGGTAAAAGGGGGAAGAAAAACATAATTAATTCTCGCTTACAATAAATAATAAAATAATAAATAAATATTTTCAAGACATTTATACGCAGCGCCATCTAGTACCAAGCTAAGCAGAAGCTTGTGTTATGGCAACTAGATAACGGAATAAATTACATATACATACTTTTCTGTAAATACATACATGCAATACATAGCAACACCCAGACCCCAGAAAAAAAAAGAGTGAATTACAAATATATTATTCCGGTGTGGGGATCGAACCCACGACCCTTCGCGCAACAAGCAGTTGTGTTACCACTGCGCCAAGCGGCCATCGTTATACGTTTTTGTGTGAGTTTTTGGCACGCATAACCATCCCGTATAATCAGTATTTGTCTATGACAATATCTACTAAATAACAATAAAATAAATAATCAGGCAACAAAAATATATCATCTGTAAAAATGTCAATCATCTGAGTATTACCGTTCACGAGATACAGCCAAGTGACAGACAGACTGACACACTGAGCACGGGACTATAAAAGCGATAGTCTTAGAATCTTTTCGATTAACATAATAATGTTTTAAACAATATGGCGAAATGAAAATTACATAATGTACGAATCGTTTAGGGTCATGCTCCGATGTTTTGAGGTCAAATAAAGACATCACCAACTTGCAAACATTAACATAGTTTTAAGCTACATTTAACAATTACATGGATTATATACGTAATAAAGATTAAGTTACAATATAACAAAAGTATTTCAACATACTTAAATTTATAAATTTATCTGTTTTAAGAATAAGACTATTAGCATTTTGTGGTATTGATACGACATTTATATTATACTTTTTTTCAGTTAAAAAGTAGCCTATGTTTTATCTCAGGCTCTAGACCATCTGTGTATCAAATTTCGTTCTAATCGGTTCAGTTGTATTAGCGTGATGAAAGGACAGACAGACAGACAGAGTTACTTTCGCATTTATAATATTAGAATGGACTAGCTGGGTCCCTTGATATTACCCTCTTTTATGTAGTATACATATTCATCTCTTTAATATTATAAAAAAAAAACATGAAAATTGGTCGATAAAAAAGTTCTGTCATAATTAAGTACGGAACCCTTTTCGGATGAGTGAGACTCGCACTTGTTAATTTCCTTTAATTATTTGTAACATTTATAAAATTATATTTTTTAGTATCTTTAACCGCCGATTTATATTAACTAAGTCGTCTTGTAATTTAAAAAACACCGAATAGTCGAACATTTTAAAATTAATATTGAAACTATTTATTACCATACCCTAGGTATTATTTTTAATACCATAAATTAGAACCAAAAAGGTTACGCTTCTAAGTAAAAATTACAGCTTATTTACAACTCGCTTATTTAAACAAATTACTATGTCTCATTAAAGCTCATATCACGCAACGGTGAATTTACGATACTAGTATTATTCTGTGGTTTTATCCGCATAAATTTAAGCTATTTTAACAGATAGACGGAGTTAATTTCCTCTAGGAGTAACTTTTTATTTCTTAACGCTCGCGGGACGGTGACCTTTTTCATGTATAAATATTATAATAGTCGAGTTTTTGTTTATATTTACAATGGTATGTTCTTATTTTAAAAAAGAGCGACTATCAGAGTTTCTTGCCGGTTCTTCTCTGTAGAAACTGCCTTCCGAACCGGTGGTAAATGTTTAGTAATACCATGACGATTCAAAAGTGTTCCTTTATGTAGCCTAATTGAATAAAGATACTTTTGACTAACTTTATAATCCTAGATGGATTAACTAGATGGAGTATCATATAAACTTTCACCCTTTTACTGTCTTACAACCCTTGTTACAGTTAAAACGTAGGCTCCTTTCTCAGGCTCTAGACTGTCTGTCTATCAAATTTTATTACAATCGGTTCTGTAGTTTAAGTGTGAAAGCAAGACAGAGACACTAGAATCTATGTATTAGTATGAATTATGAAGCTGGAGAGTTTGTTTGTTTGTTTGAACGTGCATCGAACGAACTTTGTTTACTTTGTTGGATAGTCCATTTATCGTTAATTTCATCAAGATTTGTTCAGTACCTAGGTGTGAATGCGTAACAGACAATCGAACATGTATTGTTAACAATTGTTTTATTTAATATGCTAAATATGGATTAAATAACTATAACCGCAAATGCTATCTTACATGATAATAAATATGCTAATTGTTTTAATTGCATTCAAATTCTGTTTCAAAACACGTATTATGCAAGACTATTTTTATTTGCATAATTTTCTAATTGCTGCTAATCGTTCTTTTTTAACATAAATGGATACGGCTACATGACTTTTTGACTTCCTTCTTGTTACGGGTCAGCATCCGCTCATATTGTGTTTACAGTATTTTATATTAAAATCAGTCTTGATAAAATTTTTAATTAATGTGGCTTTGTTACTTAAACAAATGTTTGTAAATTCCTTTTCTAAAAGTAAATCCAGCTTAATTGTTAAACAAACTTTTTTTTTCAAAACCTTTTTGATAGCACCTGGCCGCGCATAAAAAAATAAATCACAGATTGTAGAACGCTTTCAAAATTGGAACTCCTTTCACGCATCCGTCACCCGTGCCGCGTTATGCGCTTTTGACATATTTGTCAATCTAGGAAGTTGCATCATAGAATTTAGGATGAACCCATTGCAAGAATGAATTGTATCGGTACATTACATCATACACTGCTCTCGATACACAATAGCTGTGGTATCGTAAAATCATAAAAGATTTATAGATACGTGCAATAAATTATTTCGATATTTGACGTAATGAGATTGGTAGGTCTGACTTATGTCACATTGACGTTGACGTTTGGATACTATGATGAAATTTTTGCGATAAACAAATTTTGAAATGTTCCATTATAATAAATATTGTTCTAATACTATTTATTGTTTTAATGGTAAATATACTTTTTTTTTACAATCGACAATTAAGGCATAGGCAAGCCTGTTACTGTCATCCATATAATACTTGCACAGGCGGTTAAAGTTCTAAAATATGCCAATTACAAGTAAGGCATTATACATTAAAAAATCTAGGCTATAAGTAAAATTTACTTCAGTAACTTGGGTTTAACGTATGTTTAATGTTAAACTAAATGTTTAAGTTCAAAACGATGGCATATACGTAAATTTGAGAAAACTGACAAGCGTTTTTAGTTAAAAATAATTAAAGGGGACTTCTAAAAAGCTAATAAAAAGCTTAAAAAGTCAAAGTCTTATTCGCCTACCTACGGGTTATAGTAACACTGCTAAATTGTCGTAGTATTACAAAACGATTTTGAGTAAAGTTAACATTATATTTATTTGTTAATGCTGCAGCGTTAGGTCATACGAGACTATTTGCTAATACAAAATATAGCTAGGAAGTGTTAAATACAATAACTAGAGTCGCAACAACCCACCGTCGTAACTACACTAAAATAAACGTCAAGTTTTCCACAAACATTTCCTCAAATACTTTCTCTATGACCTCACATATTGAACACTAGTTATATTCTATAGTTTTTACCGGTTATAACTCGATTTATCCAGTTTTATTCAGCCTTTGAGGTCAAGAACCATTTACTATATTTACTTGTCTATTTATTCATTTAATATAATAAAAGATTTGGACTCTTCTTTAACAACATCTACTTCCCCAATTAACTAATTAAGTGTAGGTTTGCTGGATGATAAGCGATCTGCCCATTAACAGTCGCAAAGCTAAACTCTCTAAAGGAGGGCAGGAAATAGGCCTCCGGTGTTCCCTTTTAAGAAAAATACTAAATGACGTCTGCACATCATGAGATGCCATGTTTGATGCCCGTTTTCTATAAGGTGTTCTACCCAAATCAACCGGCCTAATCCAGCATTCGATAACGGCATGGTTCTACCATCTAGCAAAAATTAACTATCATTACATAGTAAAAAACAAAGTCGCTTTCGCTGTCTGTTTGTCCCTATGTATGCTTAGGTCTTTAAAACTACGCAACGGATTTTGATGCAGTTTTTTTTTTAATAGAAAGAGTGATTCTTAAGGAAGGTTTATATGTATAATATATACATAATATAGAGAAAGACTGATAAATTTAGAGGTTTCGTTTTTTTTGCGTTTATATTGCAAACGCTGGCTAAGCCCTAAGAGATAAACCAAAATATTGTACTACAGTATTGTAAAAAGTCCGCGATTGCATATGTTTATCGTTTAGGGATAACCCACCATAACCATTTTTGATCCTTTACTAATAAATGGTTATTTACGAAGTGATTTTTAATAATACAGCATTAATCCTTATCTAATTAAACACCTTTATTAAATTGTGTATTTATTATATCAATATTCTTTTTACAGCATATAATTTAAGTGAATAGTTCCGAAGATATTACAAATTTAAAATGCAGGGACGTAGTTGATGCGGCGCCGCGGCCGGCCGGGGGTCAGGTTGACAAAAAAGCTGTGAACGTTGTGTATGAGGACATTCTGTAGTTGCACCCGTGCGATGCAGGGGCGGGTCACTAGTTAAAAATAAATTACTCGAGGTGCTTCAAGAAGAGAGCGTATTTTTTCAACAGGCCGGCAAACCTATCCAGAGCTATGACCACTTTCCATCAGGTGACTCGCCTGTTTGTTTGTCCCCTATGTTCTAGAAAAAAAAACAGTTCCCACCAAAAAATAACAACGAAACTTTCTACGTATTACAAAACGATGACTTGTATGTAATTTGACTGTTTTCAATACTGTCCAATCATGTCTAAACTCACGCGTAGATATAAATAGTATAGAAAATAATTGAGCTGACGCAACGCTCGCGGAAAGGTCAAAAAATGATGAGTAATGATACTGTATGCACATGTTACGTGTTGACACTCGTGGATATTGTAATCGATGGCACAGGCGAGCGGTTCGAACGCCTACGGTTGTGATTTGGCAATATTTTGGTGCGATTTAGATAAAATATGAGACTAAAAATGTGTTTTTATTTATTACTAGCTGTTGCTCGCGACTTCGTCCCCGTCGGATCTATTTCTATTATTATGTTATAGTGAGTCAATCTTAGAAGATAGACATATACTGTCCTGGACTTTTTTTTAGATCATTTAAAGAGGAATAATTCTTTCATACATATTATTTTTGTATCTTTAACCGTTTTCGCAGCGCACGCAAAGGAAGCCCTCAAAGTTGAATAATTCTCCCCGTCTTTTCCACATTTTCCATTATATCTTCGCTCCTATTCGTCGCAGCCTGATGTTATGTAGCCTAAAGC
>DWAJ01002830.1:0-16311 GCA_018238005.1 Eurema mandarina
GGGTAGGGGGCGGGGGGGCGCGCGGCGCGCCGGGCCGGGGGTGAGGGGGTGCGGGGCGCTGCGCCGAGCCAGCAATCAGTATCGACGCGATTGTCAGGCGCGGCGCGCGCTCATCCAGCCGCCATTTCGTAGCAATTACGTAAAGTGTCACCATGGCGAGCTCCGGACCGTCCCTCTGCAGCGTCCTCGACCTGCGTAAGTGTCGCGGGCCTCGCTTCGCTTGCCCTCTATCGCGACTAACCCGCTAACGCGCCGCCTTCTCTTGCAGATGCTTGGTTCGACCCGCAGAGGCTACACCCCGAAGGTGAGTGTACGGCGGGAGACGAGGGCGAGGCGACGCCGCCGCCGCCGCCGCGCTGGTCGCGGGCCCTTTAGTGCTTTCAGTGTAACTGACACAAATAATGGAGTAGCGATCGATCGGGCGAGCGGCGAGCGGCGGTGAGTCCGGGCCGCGCGGCCCGCGCGCGCCACCTGACACCCTCTTGACAATCCACAACATGACAGCTCTAATTGTGTCGCTTCACCGTTCCTAGATCGCCGCCGATCGTCCATCGTCCATCGCCCATCGTCCATCGCCCACCTCATCTACTACTAACACTTCTTACCCTCTTGTATCTAATTACTGTATCTAACAAATAGTTATCTCTTAACATATTTATCATGCTGCATTCATTATCGTAACTTGTTATCTAAATCTTTATTGCCTTTGCAATAGGCGGGACTTCTAATCACAACATAAACAAATCGTTGTTCTCTTAAAAAAAGGTCACTCGGAGTTAAATTACAAATGTTATTATAATTGTTACTTAGATAATATTTTTCTCGATGTGGCGATGACTTGTAACAATGAAAGTAATTGACAAGGCAAAACAACAAACAGTTATTAGATAACGACATGTTAATATCCTGTAATCGCTCTTCCACAATTAATTTACTTTCTACGGATGAACAAATCTGAGCTTTGACGGGAGGTAATCCGAAATTTTCTACGTGTATTTTAACGTGATGCATACCTGCAATCTAATAGTGAACACTTTGAACTATAACCACACCGTATCAGAATCCTTGCACTCATTTCATAGTGCTAATTAAATTAGCCTAGATGATGCGCCTGGGGTCACGTAGAAATGGTTATTGGGCTGTTAATTGCAGAGCCATTGTTGCCACGGCCCTCGGCTGTAAGTTGTAACGCGATCCGGCAGGTGCCGGCTACTGTGGGACTTGCACCGATTTACGTGTATGTATTTCATTGTAATGCACCGGTGGCTTGCGGTGGGTAAACAAAAGCCTGTCGTTGTTTTGCTGACGAACACGGACAGAGGAAAGACAAGAGAAGAATACAGTGTGGTTAGGTCAGATCTATTTGCTGTGTGTAGGAAAAGTTTTTTAGGTTTACGATGTATTGCAGGAGAAAGTATAGGTCCTAGCAACATCTGTTATGATAACTTAGATAATTTTGAATGATTATTTTTTGAGTATTTTTAAATGTTTGTCGCGTAGACAAATACATTACAAATTGAATTATTGATAACGGGCAGGACAATGGGTACTTAATCGTGGCGTTAAAGAGAACCATTTTTATTATTAATGGAATTATTTTACTGTCATATTGTTGTAACTGTAAGTGAATAATTTTTCAACTGCGTCGATTCGTGTCCTGCGTTATTTAGGCCACGAGGGGGACAAAAATGTCCTATTTTAATAATGACGCCATCAAATAAATATATCTTAAATTTGAGTTAGGTAATAGTAGTTACGATATTTACTGAAGAACGCTGAAAATTATTTAAATCTAAAAATATAGTATGCTTGAGGAAAATTCCATGTCCCGTATAATTGTACGAGTACGGAGTATGACCACATTAAATTGTCTTATCATTAGATTAGGTTCTAATCTCATTTTGCGGACAATTTTCCTTGTCTCGTTATTTTTTCTAGATTGGCTTAGAATGGCCTCTGTTACGTGTAGATGTATTTAGGTTCGAAATCTTGCCTACCAAAGACTTCGTCTTGATATTATCAAAAGCTGCTAAACTTTTTATTTTGCTGTTACGTAAAGAAAATTTTCTTACATACTGGTATTACATATTGGTTGACCCACATCTGGTAACTTTCTATAGAAGTTGATTTTTATCTTTTAAGTTTTTAAAGTATTTGCAATGTCCACTAGCCTTGATCTCATTAACTATATTACTTTACTTTACAATTTCGCAAAAAAATACCCGAAATCTGGGCTGAATTACATGAATCCTATATTTGGTATTTATTTCGAAGATAATGAGTACCTACTTATATTGAGATACGCTCATTCAACTGGAACTTCACTTTCTCGATTGATCACTTGATCAGTCTTCATCTCAATTAGTAGCTATTTATAGCTCTGATCATTAAATTTCATAATCTGAAAGGAAATAGTTTCTCTTATCTTCATCTCTAGAAATGATAACCTACTTATTATGAAGAAAAAGTTTCCACGGTAACTCTACAGGCGAATCCCAGACTTTAAACTTCATAATTATGATGAAACATTGACAAATTGATAAATTTCGATGATAAGTGTAGCTGTGTGATTCATGTTAATGTTACTATAGCTTCGTCATTGTTATAATTAGTTTTTTCTAGCACAAATACAGTATTCCTTTGTGATAATATGTAATTAGCAGATAGACGACTTCCTTTGAGTTATTGATTCATGACTTCGCCTTCTTGCATTCAATAACTACAATTGAAGTAAAATAAATTTAACAAAAATAAACTGTCTTCAAACTGTAGGTGGACTAAAAAGAAAACAATAATAAATTAACATTTGCATAAAGTACCTAAGACGTCATTTTGTAAATAGAACTTATTAAATACTTAATCATTGTTTTATAATTTTAAATTCGGTACCGAGTATATGCTACAACAACCGCACTTCTAATACTTAATCTTATTAACCAAATAAACTGTTATTGTTTTAATTAACTTCACCGCATATCGTTACCAATTTGGTAAAAAAGTTGCACACTGACTAAGTTATTGAATCATTCTAATATCAAATTATTTACCATCGCCCTATATGCACAGATACTATAGATATTATATGAAGTTGCATAGAAGCGTAGTCGATGTGCCCTGAGCACGGCAACGACGTAGATTAACGCGAGATCGCCCTGACCCCTCCCATCGTCACTTGAGAGCTCAGCTACACCTCCTCCACGTATAGCACACTATGCATTATGCTGCACACTGCATAGTACCCACTACCCACCAGCGACGGTGCTTCACCTACTTGTCTATTGATTCGTATATGACGTGCTTTGTCAATAGCATTATGCATATGTATCGCCGTTCACACTACTTCATTCAGTAGTACGAATGTAGCTATTTTAATTGGAAAATGATATTTAGAATCTCTAATTCCAGTGATTAGTCAGCTCAAACAAGCAAGCCAACTGATGACCTAAAAAGACTATACTGTTTTATGGAATGATTTGATTACTTTTTTCATTTCAGTTGGTTATGCCAATTAGGATACATAAATGGAAAAAAATTCATAGCAAAAACAAATACAATATCCAACGTGAATATCCGGACACAAGAATTACCGTGTCTGTTCTTTTTCCGTTCAAGCCAACTCAAGCTCTTGGCATATTGCTCTTATACGGCATTAAATTGTCGCGCTGGTCGCCTCGCAGATGGCAAGTGGCAACTGCTCTGAGCTCTTGGCCGCTGGCGGTATTTTTAACGCAGCGCTACTCGCTACGTGCTATTGTATTTTTGTTAGTGATACCGATTCCGTGTCGTGTCACTCAGACAATAGCGCTAATTCAGACTCACGTGCAGTCCAAAACCGCGGACAATGTGTGCATTCCCTCTATAAAGTATTAAAAATTTGATTTAAAACTACTGGACCAATATTCCCAACTATCTTCGGGTGATATAGTACGCTAAAGTACTTAGTTCCAGAAATGCGAGTAAAATCGCCAGGGACGTCCAGTTATTCATACATTTAGATTGAAATTAGTGATTGAGTTACTGTAGAAGTGTTCCGATACAGCTGATCAACAGGTGGGCAGGAGACGGCGGTTACATCACATTATATATGTCCCGTAGTCTATCATTGCGCTTCACAGAATGCTCGCTATAAATACAATTTGGAAACATGCGGTCACAATGTGTCTTCTACGTCTAAAAGTGTTTCGCACAAAACGAATTTGTATTCTCAACTAATCATAGATAACTTAATAATATTTTTAGATGTGAGAATTTCAAAGAATGTAACGTTTTGCTAAGTTCATTTACTCGCTAGATGGAATCTTTATTATATATTTTTGTTGAACGCATTTTTTGCGGAATCACTGTGAGTGTTAGACTTCGTATAAATTAGGAAGACACGACTGTTTAGTTTCTTCAAAATTTTCGCGTTCAAAGTTACATAATATCAATACTCTGTTTTCGTTTTTATCGATAAAATTGTTCAGTATCCCATTCGTCGTGTTATTTAAAAAAAACATATATCCTAATATATATTTTATTCATTTATATTTGAATAGAATTCGAACGGGAAATGTTAAAATTCATATTTAAAGATGAATCGAATCGTGAAATACAAGTCTGCTGATGTCGACTTCTCAACGAATTGATACAAAAGCTCTCGAGGACCGTCCGAGTCTTTTATTTGAGTTTCGTTAACGAGATTCCTCGAGTCGGCGGATCGTTAAATAGGCTAGTGTATAGCATATAGAGTATACACATATAGGATATAGCGTATAGACAATGGCGCTGGACCGCCGCCAAACGTGATCGATCAACTTTTGCTGTCGCTCGTCGTCTTTTGTCACTTTAAGGAATTCGCTTGCATTGTTATTGTGATTTAGTCACTAATTTTAGATATACGTTATAAGAAAGGCATGAGGATAAGGAGATACAAGGTAAAATTGAAGTTAAGCGTTTATATTTAGCCAAAGAAGAATTTAACCAAAAAGCCGTTAATGGTTTACCAAATCCCGTATTCAACTCTTGACTGTCTTCAACGTAGTTTTATTTTAAATCCATTAGCTATTGTAGTATACTATTTGCAAATAGACATTAGCTACAAGATATTATGAGGTACGAAGGTCAGTTGTATTGACACGCTACTGTGCAATGTGTGCTTGACGCTTGTACTGGTGCTCTCTCGTCGTGAAGCATTGTTCTCGTCGCGGCCTTGACATTGCAGACGCGGACGCGATGGACACATAATAAATCATCATTACGTATCTGATTGTCCACTCTAGGCGTTGTCTTCAACATTTCAGGCTCCATATCTTCCTCATCTTTGTAAATTTCCCTCTAAATTAATCTTAGCATGTTATGGAACAATTTTACAATAATTGAAATACATACTTTCTACTGCTTAGGGTTCCAACTTCCACCCAAAGCATTAGTTTGCCCTAACATATGAATATACGTTTTATATTATTACCGATATTGTAATTGACTTGTGAGCGTATGATATCAATAATAATATAGCCCTGCTGGTGACTAGTGACTATTTTTAAATTAAAATTCTTGGAAGTAGTTTTTTTTGTTTTAAAATAGATAATTAAAATAGTATTGACTTTAAACATAAAGGTTTTTCATTAAAAAAAGTAATCATCATTGAACTACGTTCACAAAAATTCGCATTTATAATTTTAATGTTAAGTAGCAGAGAATAATTTGAATCACTGCCTATTTAACATTTTCTTTAGTAGTAAATGTTTTAATTTGGAATATTGCTGGCATAATGCGAACGCCCGACCTCGTTGCAACAAAGAAACAAAACGGCAAGTGAATTGCTGCAATTTGGCTGAAGAGGTTTTTGAATGCACGGAACACGAAACCATTGAGATTTGAGATTTAGTCCGGGAATCTTCCCCGTGATCCGTCACAAGTTCTGTACAAATATTTTCGCAGTCATACATTTAAGTCGTTCTCAAATAAGTTTATTAACTGTTGAGTATAATACGCGAGCAGACTTTGCATTTAATATGGGAAATTTCTCTATTCACTATTTCAAGGCAGTATTAATATTTGTAAAAAAGTACGAGATAATTTTAATTACGTAAGTTAAGTTTTGGAAATACATAATCGACACTGAAAGGTGTTAGTGTATAAAAGCATTATTAGTGAATAATAACCTTTAAGAACATAAAAATAAAAAAAATATTATACATACAGACGAATTGAGAACCTCCTCCTTTTTTTGAAGTCGGTTAAAAAATAAAATATGTTAATTTCAGACTTTTTTCCTTTTTACATTAATTTAAAAAAAATAGCACATTAATGGAATGTTCCTTTTTGATCATTAAGACTGTATAGCTTATCATAGTAATGATTAAAAATAAATTAATTAATTATTTATGAGATAAGTAACATTTGTCTTTAAATTATTATCTCGAACAGTCTGGAGAAGTGTTCATTGATATCCTATTTTTATGAAATTCGTACTTTATCACCACGTTTTAAGACACAAATTTCTTTAAACTTGTAAAAGTATATTTATGTTAGAAAAGTGTTGTTAGGACTTACAATAAATATTTACGTTAAAATTAATAACAGATAGAAAGACAGAGAAGGAAGCTTTAACTGGAGTTATGTTTGGTTATATACAAACTACCGATTTCTTGTTTTTAAGGTTTGGAACGTCTACAGTTTTGTTTTGTTCATATGTCTGTCCTCGAAAGCTCTAAAGCTTTCACAGCTAAAAGATGAATCTTTTATTAAAAACAGTTCAGCGGTTTTAGAGATCGCTGAACTGTTTTAATCAACTAATGATTGATTTAGCGATCTCTAAAACCGCTGAACTGTTTTTCTTCCATTTAATTGATTCGCAAATCTCTTTAAAATAAAAGTACTGTACATTGTTTGCAAATGAAAAAAAATATACGTCTATAGTAGTAATATTGGCGTTTGGGTTTTTTTTGTTTTGTCACCTCTAAGGTAATTTAGTAGATAGCACTGTGTGCGCTACACCTGTGGCATTGACCCCGTCTCCGCCCTGCGCGAGCGCGTCGCCAAGTGTTTGTTTTGGCAAGCCCTCCGGCGCGAGCGATCGCCATCAGCCATCAATACCACTTCTTCTCGCTTCACTTGCGATCCAACTCATTATACCACATAGGAAAGTCATTCGGAAGTCACTTCGGAAAGAATTTGACTTTAATTTTGAAATTAATTACTTAGGTTTTATTTCAATATTCCGCAACCTGACACTCCGACTATATTATATAATCGTAATTTTATTTCCGTTTCAATATTTGATATTAAAAATATTTATCTATTAATAGTATGTATTATTTACTTATTACATATTTAAAACTGACTTTATTTATCTTAAAAAAAAAGTAATTGTATTTTGTACCCCGCTTTGACCGTTTATGCAAGGTCTTCTTCCTGACAGTTTTTCATTAACCTGTGCCCGTGTGCTCGCTGATGAATGGCATTAAAATTTCAATTCCAATCACGATCACACTCTTTGTGAGTTGAATTTTAAATGAAACTCGAAAGTACGCCGCTCTGAGCGCGCGGAGTAATGTCAGGAGTCTCTTTTAGCTTTATCTCAAAAGTATTAAAGGTGAACAACATAATGTTATCGAACATTTGGATCCATCCACGACGGACATCAAGTCGATCAAAACCTAGGAGTCTTGGAAGGAATAAAAATTAATTATTGTTGAATATTATTAAAGGAGAGTGTTTTGTAAAAATTTTATACGGTCTCAGTACTTATTTTACTAAGGTATAATACGAAAATTAGCGTCTTTAATTGACAGTAACTAACAGTGATTTTAATGTAGGTATTTAGCATAATGGTTTATTTTAGATGTTTTATATTTGTATATTCTTAGACTAATAATAAGTGGGTAATAACACCTTTCTACTGTGCAGTCGTATAAGTGATACCTAAATAGAAGTGTGAAAGGGTAAACGGAATTTTGATAAAATTACAGACGAACTTTTATTTCGGAATAGAGAACGGATCGGGAACTATGCGGTTAAACGAGCACGGCACGTCTATTCATGAAATAAAGTAATTAAAAATGTATTCCCGTGACCTAGCCCACTAGTTTTTGAGTGTCGTGTTGATACACGCAGCGGCGCCCCGCGGAACCGGTCCTGCGATGAAATGTCGCGGGTGACGACACCGACCGACGCGAGCGCTCGTGTACTTTCATTGCCTGAAGGGTCAGGAACTTGAAGCTTTTCAAGTTTCACGACTTGCTTACTAAGTCTTGAATTAAAGCATCTCGTTACGCGTACTAAAAACGCTGTTTTCGATAGATTTGACGATCTCCAGTCAGTTTTGTTTTTTTTTACGATCAATTTTCTTGTATTAAAATTATCTTGCTAGTTGATTGCATAATGTAATTCCAAAATAAAAAAAAACCATTGTGAAATTAATCCACATTATCTGATGCGCATCTTTTTTGGTGCAGTCGGTCGGTCGCTTCCGCTAACAGTAACCTGAAGCGTTGATTGTAATTTCATCTGCTAGCTTTTAGCGGAGTTTTTATCTAGATTATCTAGATAGTATCAAATTACTTTTAATTTGTTTTTGGGGTTAGAAAGAATGTCGATAGTGAGAAAAAACTTACGAGTCACATGATCAAAACATTTTTAAAAGATTCTACAATGTGTTATTTTAGGAGGATTGCTATGATATATAAAATTACAACAAATATGCACATTGTCAGGTATGTGTGAAAAAGCATAATCGCGGTCTATTTTATACTTATTTTCACTTAAGCCGAACACAAAAATAGGATTTTAAAAATTGCCAAAAATTTTTTTTTGTTAAAATAAAAAAAATGTATGAATCGTAATTTGCGTACAGTGTAATGCCTGCCATTGACAGCAAACTTGAACTGTATCGGGTAACCTTAGCGCGTCTAGATAACGGCTATCTAGTTACTGGTGGTGACGTGTTCCGTGCGCCGCGCGCCGCGCGCCGTGTGCGCTGAGCGGGCAGCGCTGAGCGCTGTGAAAGGCGCTCGCTCCACTCGGTCACTCCGTCGACATGGCGCGCCCCAAGCAGTCGCCTCGCCACGCGGCACAGTACGTTGACCTCCCTCCCCGAGGACCAGGTACCGATCAAACCCTTTACATATTACCTTCGAGTGCCTTCACAAAACCTCTTTTCAAAGTGCAGTGTTCGATTGTGTTCTAAACCTCGCTCGCTTACAAAAGCTGTTTACGTGGACGACATATTGTTGGATACCGAGCTGTACAGTACGTGCCGCGTTCAATTCACGATTTTACAGTACTTCATCTGTGCAGGATCAATGTTTATCTTATCGGATTGTCAGTTTCTGTCATTATTTCGATATTTTTGGGAAGTAAAGCGAGATTCGTGATGTGAGATTGCGAGTCGATCGGAGCGAATGTCGCGTTAGCGCTGCAAACAGTGATACGTGGCCAGTTGTGACTTAACTGAGCGAGTCAACACTGTGTTAAAGTAATCTAAATTAACTTAAAACCCATGAACTAAATTATACAAAATATTTTATAATTATTTAAACTGTCACTTTAATTTATGAAATTCGAAATAGATCCCCGCTTGCGATAATATTGAAGATAGTGTAATCCGTATAATATAATACATACTCTAATGTAGATTCTAATCACGTAGGCGTTCGTCCGTTTTGTTACCGGTTTCCGAATTGACGACTCGTAACTATTAACTGACTTGTTCCCTCGATCGTGGTTTAAACGTCTTTCTATATAAAATAATGAAATGAGATTAATTAAGTGCCACGCGATACTCACGTCGCGTCGTGTGATTGTGCAAGCATCGCGGTAAGAGTAATTGTGCCTTCATACAATGTAACATCTGTTCCAATAGTGACGTCGTAGAAACTACAATGTAACTCTTTCGGTTCAAACATTGCTCTCATTTTCCTGTCACAGATTCCATCGCTTAAAACCCGCAGTCGAAATTTATAATTTACTAGCTGACCCGTGCCCACTTTTTTGGGCATAACGTTAATAATCCTTTTTATTTTTGTAACTTTATTATACATACTCTATGAAGCTCGGCCATAATGTGGCTCTCTATTGGTGAAAGAATTTTTAAAATCGGTTCAGTTTCAGTAGATCCCGACAGTACCCCTTACAATTTAACAAACACGAACACAAACTTTACTTCTTTATAATATTAGTAGGAATTAATGAATTTGATTAACCGATTTGTGTAATCTCAAAAAAATAAATAAAAGGTCGTTGAACCCAACGTTATAATTTGAGAACTTTGCGAATTTTATTTTAGCACGTTTAACCATTCGCGGTTACATTCCTGACACAGCGCAAACAGGCAATTAACACCACTTCACCATTTTGTATGACGCTAAAAATATGTATAGGAATAGTGACAAGGCTTAAACACAAGAAATGCGTAGGTAACATAATCGCGTCGAGGAGCGCGCAGTCGCCGATAAGCCCGGCTGATCGCACAGACAATTGAACACACAGCTACATTATGTATTAAACATTTAAAGTCGGACTAAGCACGGCTTCAACTCGCACGACTGTGTCTTCGGATACATGACGTATTCTTATTTTAAATCTTCTTTAATTACGATCAATGATAGTTCTTTTCAACCGACTTCAAGAAGGAGGAGGTTCTCAATTCGACCCGTATGTTTTTTTTTCTATGTTTGTTACGCGATAACTCCGCCAATTATGAACCGATTTGAACAAATCTTTTTTCGGCGTATAGGTAATACCTCATCCCATTTAAATTTAATAATAAAAAAACTACCCCCAAGGCTGGAAAATTGGGGTGAATTTTTTTATACGCAATATCTCGGCCGATTATAAACCAATTTGAACGATATTTTTTTGTTGAATAGGAAATATCATGAAGTCGGTTTTATTTTATTTAAGTTATTATTTGCACAGACTCTTGACTGAAAGATACTTTTTTTTACAATTCCTATATTTAAAGTAAATAGAAAGTGCCTTGAAGTTGATTTTCCCAATAGACTTGACGCACTATAGGTAAAATTAAGTTGACAAACAGATTGATAATGAAGTAAACTGATACAAAAAGGGTCCGCTTTTACCAAAGTAGCACGGAACCCTTAAAATAGATGCATACAGGTGTATATATTTAGTAAGTGTGTAAATAACATTTGTAAGGTTGCTGGGGTGGTCGGGCGGGCCGCGGGAGCCGCTCGCGCGCGGCCGAGCGAATGAACCTTTGAAGGCACAAATGCCGTCTGTCAGCTCTGCTATATGCTATATACTGCTACTCCACACTCATATAACCTGCACTCCCTACCGAAAAGGGTTCTACTGTTCTATCTCTATCGTTAGCATATAAATAAACCACATTCATTCATTTAAATAAATTTAGCCAACGACAAAGACTGCTTTGTTCAATATTCGTTTGTACCTACTACCTATCATTTGTTTTACACTTTTACCTGGGAATCGATTTTATTTTTCTTCGGTGGAATGCAGGTTTGATTTGGATACAAGATTATTTTTATGAAAACTGGTTTTCTTTGGTCTTTCTCAAGTTATTTCATACCGTAGTTTCGTCCCAGGACCATAATTATTGTGAAACATTAGTGATTGCGATCCGCCTGTTACGTGCTACTATTTCTTATCAGTAGATATTTATCGGAATTAGTTGGTCGTAATGTGCGAAAATTTAACAACATGTTGTTTTGGGAATATTTTCTAAATTACGTAATTAAATGTGTCCACTTCAAAATTATGAAATAACTATTAAATCATCCTGTATACGAAATGAAAATACGTACTACTTTGTGGGAAGCAAATTTATTTTTTGCTATTTAATTTTGTTAATAATTATTTTATTACTCATAAATTTAGTTTCGTTGTAGTTATAAGTATGACTCGTAAGTTGACTGTCGTTGCTTCTTTATATTAGTAACCATCACAACATATTCCAATAGAATACCTGTTTATCATGTAAGGTCTGATCAGAGATGTATACATAAAGTAGTGTAGTAGTGTGTATACCTCCATGATCTCTCTGTTACCCTAGTGGTGTGCAGCGAGCAACGTGTGAGGTGGGGTGTCGGGTGTGTATTGAGAGGAGTCCTGTTGTGTGTGTACAGTGGAGTCGCTGATCTACTGGCGGTCGGCGGGGCGGTCGGGCGCGGCGCTGGGCGCGGGGCTGGCGCTGCTGGTGGCGCTGGCGTGCTGCTCCGTGGTGTCGGTGCTGGCCTACGCGTCGCTGCTGGCGCTCTCCGCCGCCGTCGCCTTCCGCATCTACAAGAACGTGCTGCAGGCCGTGCAGAAGACCAACGAGGGGCATCCGTTCAAGTGAGTATATCTTGGGTATTGATTTATTGAAGACCTATAGCTTATAATCTTGTGGATTAAAACGTTTCAACTAAAAAAATCAAGTTCATTGTCAACAAGTAGTTTCTCCAAGTCAATCAATAATATCAATAACTTTCATAAATGTCTATTTTAGTCAAAACGCATACACTATAAATATTTATTAGCGCGTAAAATAGACGTGCCAGTAAATAGTTGTAACTTCTAAAATTATGTGCAATTTGAAACTAATGGAGCATTTAGATGCTAAAAGTTTTATGAGCTCCTATCGATTATCGAGTGTCGTAAATTGAGTGTAAACTACTCCTCGTCAACTAATTTGGCGATTTGCATACAGGCGACGCGGCGGGTGACGGGACGGACGTTGTCAGAGCGATGCCAGTTTTCGCTAGACTCGTTGCTTATCTTAAATGCATAACATTATGTTATCTGTGTGAATAATAAACAGACAGTTTATCATAGTTTTTGTGCACTATTTGATTAAAAAAACTAGTGTTTTAAGATACGATATGTATCAACATAAAATGTCAACTTAATTTGTTGAATTAATTTCATACTATACAATAAAAAATGGCTATTATTAGGATTTACCTTTTTTTTGGTGGGAAATCCTGTTGCGAATACCGCCTCCTCGCCCGGGGGAGCGGAGGCGGTTATGTCAGACTCGCCAGAAGGGCCCTATCGAATAAAACCCACCGGTGTTCCGTCGCGCATCCTTGCGGGGGCGGACTCACTGAGGTCGCACGAATCCGTCTTCTTAGGGTTTACATGCTCTTTAAAAATTTGTTGAAAATACTAGACGGAAAATTTAGTTTGTCGTTCGTGTGTGTGTACTGTGTAGGAAGTATAGAGATTAGAGAGGGTATATGTGTGTAATGTCGTGTGGCGTGTGGTTGCAGATGGCTGCTGGAGAAGGACGTGAGCGTGGGCGTGGAGCGCGCGCAGGCGCTGGCCGCCGCCGCCACCGCGCACCTCAACGCGGCGCTGCACGAGCTGCGCAGGTAACCACCACCACCACCACCACTACCCTAGTACTATCACACGGGGTACACATTTTTCACGGCGGGAAATCCTGTCTCGGAGGACGCACAAAACAATCGTCCGGGCACCATCACTGCTACCTAGTTTAAGTCTATAAGGCTATCTAATCTGATAGCCTGCCAATATTTAAGTAAAGATTTTCTACAATTTCATATTTACGTTTTTTTTAATCGAAGCTTCTTCTGAAAGTATAAATATAAATAACTAAGTACAAAGTAATATTCCTTATTTACAAAGAAAAATGGTTCATTGATTCATGAAAATTCGCCATGTTAAGATTCTGATTGATTCGCGTATCTTATCTAGAGAAATGTTAAAAGGAAAAGATTGATTCGTATGTATAAATAATAATGTTATGTGTTGTTGATTTCAGGCTGTTCCTGGTTGAGGACCTGGTGGACTCGCTTAAGTTCGGCGTGCTGCTGTGGTGCCTCACCTACGTGGGCGCCTGCTTCAACGGCATCACGCTCATCATCCTCGGTCAGTACCACACACGCCCACTCCGTCATCTCATCTCGCTACACGTGCAGCTGGCAGTTGAGATCGTTTCGTTCGATTCTTGATTGTAACCTTATGTTAATTTTTTTTAAATTTTATACCCCGTCGTCGGTTCTTCTTACTGTTGGGAAGAAATTAAAATTAATTTAAGTTATAATTCAACGTCCTATACGTTTCAGATAAGAAGGAGTAGGTAAATGGAGACGTGTCCTTTTTATTGTGGCTCTAGTGAGATAACAAACGGGTATTTCAATTAGCTCCGATAATATTCCCATTGAAGTGCCATCCGACTGTTAGCATCGGTACCGATGTAACTGTGAATATAACTTATACTTGCAGGATGGATAGCGCTGTTCACGGTGCCGAAGGCGTACGAGATGAACAAGGCGCAGGTGGACGCCAACCTCGAGCTCGCGCGCGCCAAGATCAACGAGATCACCGCCAAGTGAGTGACGCACGCACGCACACACATGCACACACACGCACTTGCTCACGTACTGTCTGTACGTGCATAGACACGCTCACGCACTCACATACACACCATGCTATAGGACTATATACGCCAGTATAATCCTGTCCATATTCTTCTTGATTTCTTTATAACCAACTTTTCCGAAGCCCGTCAATCAAATCAATTCATTTAAATATTTTGTTTTCTTAATAAACTTAAGTTTAATGTGACAGTTACTTACACATTACAAAGTTTATTTTAATATTGAATTGGAACTGTATTTTGAATATTGAATTAGAACCCATTAAATAATATAATAGCAATACCATTGTCTACAATGGTTATCTATTTTATAATGGTATATATTATTTATTATTCATTAAATTTGCATCTGAGTTGTAAATGCAGTTTATGATATGGGGTATAATTGTGTTTCAGAGTGCGAGCGCTGGTGCCGCTGGGCCGGAAGGCGGAGAGCGAGAAGGACAAGTAGGCGCGTGGCGCGAGTGAGCGGGACAGCGAGAGCACGTTTGTTATATTTATAGTTTATCGTTTACCGACATCAGTGCGACACCAGCGCCACGCCGCGACAGCTTTACGGACGAGTGCGGAGATTATTGTATTTGCTTTTTGAAATTTTAAATTAAAGTAATTGTCGAACCCCGTGTTGTTTCATTGGAATCCTGCGTCCGACCGGCGGCCCCACCGCCACGGGCTCGTCGGGCGGACGATAAGAATGCAATTCTTAGGAGATGACGTCACGACGGCGTCCCGGTGACGTCACGAACGTGCCGTTCGCGGTTCGACTTAGCTAGCGGTAAACTGCGAGTATATTTATTGAGTCGTCTGTAAATTAACATTAAGGTCTAATTGTCATCGTGTATGCGAGATTTGAATTATCAAACTTTCCGTATGAAGCTACATTGTGGTCTCGTGTTGTTTTGACTTTGACGAAATATTATGTTTATTCGTAAGAGCTGTATTTATCTGTTTGTTGCATTGCTTTCTCGTGTTTTGTAAATTGTAAGGCTAAATTTTTAATAAATAAAACGTTTATTTCTATTCCGAATTATCTTTTATTTTCTCGCAAACCAACCGAGCCCCATGGCTAACTAAACTGAATATAATATAATTGCCAGTATAAAAGAAATGTCAAAATATTATAATGCAGTATTATTTTAATAAAACAAAATGTAAAATCGACCTTTTAATTAACTTGATAGAATTCTTGTTGGAATTGCCATCTAGTAATATCAAAGAATGCGATGTGTTAGAAATTAGTGTGACGATTTTAATAAAACAATTCCTAATAATTACGAAAGTGACAGACTGACATTTTTAGTTACACTAATAATAAAATTCTAGTTACAGTTATTCAATATTCATAGTGTTTAAAAACTTGCATATTTGGTCTATTACCGATATGATTTAGCCTTTTAGGTAGTTAAAGAACACAAGAATAATACTTTCGTGTGTAGTATTAATTATATTCTGCATGTGGTTCTAATCGATATTGCATATTTGCGAAGAAACCTTCGATTGCTTTCTTCTTTTCATAAAATATATAAGCATTTACACTTGTTGCTGGCCCCAAAAAATAAGGTTTACAAAATAATATGCCTCCAGCGTTGCCATTAGTGGCACTCACGATTCATTTTACATGAACTAATCGAATAAAAGATTTATTTTGATACCAGTTATAATTAATAATAATAAATAAATAATATTTCAGGACATTTATATACACAGCGCCATCTAGTTCCAAGCTAAGCCGAAGCTTGTGTTATGGCAACTAGATAACGAAATAAATTACATATACAACTTTTCTTTTGTAAATACATACATACAATACATAGCAACACCCAGACCCCAATTCGATCCATTACAGTATACCCAATTCGATAGTGTACTCATTCAAAACAATCACTAAAACAATTCTTTGTACAATAACAGTAGGCTACTTTTGCGAACTCATTCATACTACAATTAAATATGTCAATTTGCAT
>DWAJ01002831.1:0-16303 GCA_018238005.1 Eurema mandarina
CCCGCGGGAATTTCGGAAATTCCTTTTTTAGCGGATGCCTACGTCATAACATCTACCTGCACTGCAAATTTCAGCCCGATCCGTATAGTGGTTTGGGCTGTGCGTTGATAGATCACTATGTCAGTCACCTTTGAATTTTATATATTATATAGATATTTTATTACATACTTATGAAGTCGGCCAAGTCATGTAAAGGCATATTGTTGGCATGTCTTTTGTTGAGGAGAATGGCCCGTTCTACTTCGCAGCATAATGAGGTCCTCATTAGCCATTTTCCCGCATATTTGGTTAAGCTTTTTGTGAAATGCAAGAGAATGGGAGAACTTTACCCCACATATGGGACGGAGAACAAAAAATAATTGTTATCTGATGCATAGTGTAAGACTTTCGTTGTTTATAGAAGATATGGCCTTAAATTCAGGGTGGGCTAAGTTTTTGTTTTAAAAATTACTACGCATTACTATAACAATAAAAAAAACCTAAAATAGCATAAAAAAAACTTATTGTGTAGATGTATTGTTATTATTTGGCTTCCATTATTTCGGAATTTGAAACAAATGGATACAATAATAATAGGTTGAAACCCGGTATCAAACAGAATGTAATCACTACGTTTTACCCGGTATCATGCGCCACGTACGGTACTTTCAATTTTTTTTAAAATTTTTGACATTTAACCTCATGTTTTTCAAATACAATCGGGGAACAAAGTGCGTGTAAATTTGAATATTTTTTGCATCCAATAAGCAACTAGATGTCAATGTATTCAATAACATTGTAACGAAAATGAATAATGGAGGTTTCGTAAAATATTTTATAATCTGTCACTTAATTTACTATAGATACACAAGTCTTTTATTTCTAAAAAATATTAACCACGCGTAGCGTTAGAAAGGTAATAGTAATAAAAAATGATTAATCATAGTACTTTAAGAACGTTAAGATGATTAAACCTGTTATTTCATATCAATTCTTAAATTTGTGTTATGCGATTTTTATCTTGATTTATTATGCTTTGTCTTACACGATCGTTCGTTACGTAGAGAGCCATAAAATTCACTACGCATTTCTATCGGAAAACAATAAACGTGCTTGTAGTTCTGAGATATGCTTACTTTTTAAAATTATTAGTATTGGTTAAATTAAGGTTATTAAAATAATAATCAATGTATGTTAATTCCAGTGTTGCCATTAAATAACTGACAGAAAGTAGACGTCATTATTGTTAATATTATCTGTGCTCATTCATTGCAAATTCTGACGTTGACATGATAGTTTTTTTAATCTGTGGAGCAACTGTGTACGAAATACGTATTATATGTAATAAAGGATACCCATATCATTGGTTCTAGAAGTTTCCAATTGCGCTGCAGCAATAAAAGCATCCGGCGCATTTGCGGATGTGGGTTTAGATGAGTTTATTTGTGCATGGAATAACGATGTCATTATAAACTCAATATACTATGAACATCTAGATGAGAATACTCATAAATAATTTAAAACACCATTATTCAAACTAAATTTAGAATAATTATTCAAATCTAAAATTAGCATATTGAAAGCGAATCAAATTTGGCTTACCTATTGGAAATACTATTTTATCAACTTTCACTATTTAAAATATTTTTTCTATATAATCTGTGCAAATGCTTTTTTAATCTATGATTTTTAAGAAATGTTGTTATAAAAATTCTATTATACTCAAATATTAAGAAATCAGAAAAATAATAATTAAGTAGGTACTTATGTGCCATTTGTAGTATGGTAAGGAAACTGTAAGTATTTTAGTTTTCCGTTTAAACCATTTATTGCTTACGTTTTGAATATAAATGAATTATATTGGTTTATTTAAAATTTTGAGATATACTAAAAAAAATTGCATTTATAGGCACGATTTACCAAATCTCTAGACAGTTATCAAGTATAAGGGGCTATATGCGATCTTGTTAATGTACAAAGAAAGACATTTGTAGCTAACGTTTCTCTGTCGTCATATTTTGAAAGAACCGTTATTTGTAGTCACCATGGTCGATTTTTTTCTCATAAAAGTGACGTATTATGACGTCATTGTTATTTTTTGTTAAAGAAAATAGGCTTTTATATATAAACGCTTTAATATTTCTTTCTCCTATAAAGCTACCTAATACGTAGTGCGTGATATATTAACCAATCAAGAAGAATTAAAGAAATACATCATAATGCGTACAATCAAATTTAGCATTGACATAGTTGTATACTATGTCAGTGCTATGTTAATATCTAGTTTAATAGCCAATGTTTACGCACTCATTGGTATTAAAGTCGTACAAGTGTTAGGTCTCGGCCAATCGGATCGGGTAACACAATCCCGTCCGATTGTTAATTGTATTTTTATGTTATCGGACCATAAAACGGATTTTGAGATTTGAAGGAATTAGTTTGGCATTTAATTGGTTGTTTAAGGCTTCGTATCGAGGCCTTAACTTCACCCCCCAATATATATATCGCAGACGCACGTAGAAAATGCTTATTTATAAATAGAAATATTAAGATTAAGAAAAGGAACAGTTTTTAATGTATTATTTTTTCTTAAAATTTTATTTTGAGGCCATAAGCCGTTATAATATCGATGTATATGTAAATAGTGAGTACTGATTATTTTACTCGGTGACTATAATCTTTATATATGCTATGTTTAACTAGGCATTAGGCACTAGAGAATATCTTGAGGACTAGAAATGTCCTTGAAACGTGGTATCGTCCGTGACGTAGGGTTTTAATCAATGTGTCTAAGAGGTCTGTAATTAAATTAGTTTACATTGTACAATCAAAAATATGTTTGAATAATTTTCACATATCTACATGACAACAGTAGTCGCTGTCATACGTGTTCAAACATGTCGCAAAAATTATCACAGATAAATATTAGCTCTAACAAAATGTTAAATAAAACTAACAAGATCAAGCAAGCGTGTAAAAGAAATTAGTAGAATTTTACCAAATAGGTATACGTACAAAGATCCATATATCACGATTCGCTAAATTATTTATAACGAAAGTTATTTCAGAGTTTTCATGAAAACAATCTTCCATTTCTCAGTAAAATTTCTATACAAAAAAGTCCCCGGGGCACGCTTTGTTCCCATTCCTCTAAAGATGACATCTGAATTCTGAATACGCTTCCCTCATGATATTTTTAGTCAGACACATTTAGTTTTTGTTCAACGATATATGACGGAATGTGGAATGCAGAATTTTTCATACATAATGTCTATGCTAGTCAAAAGAAATTTCGCTTTTAAATCTCTATATTGCTATTATGTTACAATCATAGTGTGATTCTAAGCAATAGTATAATAAACATTTAACATGGACGAGATACGAATTGTATAGACTTAAATAGGAAATTTCCCTTATATTCCTCAATATCGTTCTATCCGTAAAGTGGTTAGTCTACTAATTATACTTTCCAAACCAAATTTTATGATTATAATTTAGGTTGAGATTATTGTCGCAAAGGATAAAAAAATGTATGAAAATAATCTATTCTAAGTAACTATTTGACGCATTAAGCTGTATCAGTTGCGAACTAAATTACATAAAAACGGTTAGTACATACAAAGCAGTTGCTATTAAAAGGACTTATGTCATAAATTATCTTAATAGCGTGCTTTACATAAGCTTCCTTTATGTAATTAGTAGCTCATAGTTGTAGTACATAGGGTTTCATGATCTTATTAAAAATGTAAGATTACAGACGATTGTCTATAAATAGTATGAATACACACACATAGAGAAGCTTGCCGTGACCCAAGTATTTCTGTGGGGTGTAACACGTGTTTGAACATGAGACTGTTAATTTCGTCTCTGATGACGTAGTTACATTACAAGTTTTTTACTTGAAGTGTCTACGTGTTTTTAAATAGATGTCAGTTCAAACATTTGGCATGTCGCGTGAGACGCGTTGCCTGCTACTGCTTCTCTTTCTAATGCCTCTAATAAAAAATCTTACTAAAAGACTTACTCGTTCTCGTACCCTAGGTATCAATAGGAACGCTATCTTTTAATTTATATAAAGTTATAAACAAAAGAAAATCCGAGCCACATTTTCAGAGATCGAACAAAACAAACAGACTCCTTATATTTAAATATTTGAGCAAATTAAATATAATTATAAGTCCGTATAACTCATTGTATTGCATTGTTCGTTAAGTAATTTGCAATGTTACTAGCATTTATTTAACTAGTATAATAGGTATAATATGAATCGCTTATTTAAAGTATTACTTGGCTTAAATATTCGTGTTCTGCCGCAGTTATGCGAATCGTTCAACATTAGCGTGTTAAGGGAACCGTCTGAAGCAATATTTCTATATATAATTTCTATATAATAGGTAGATTTTGTAGAATAAGTTTTGCGTGAAAGCGACCCACAAGGTCGGGACCGTGGCAGTCAGCGATGTTTCTCGTGAATTGAACACGAATATTTATATAATTAGTTCATTACTTTTGCTAATTTATCCATTTAATACCAGCAATTAATGTTACATTTGCATCCAATGGTATAAAGAAATGTTTCAGACATTTTTAGTAGCGAGATTCAATGACATTCAATGCTAGATTAAAATTATGATATTACGAATACTGCAGTAAACTGTTTAGTTTAAATTAAATTGTTTTTTTTTATTTCAATGTAAGATTTAAATTAAATCATAAAGCTTGTCTCCTGAGAGTTGAGACGCTGTGTTTTTAATAGTTGGATGATCATTATATGTACCTATTTACATAACTGGCACATGTTTTTACTGCCGTAATAAGTAAAATTTTAATTGTAAGCAACTTCAAGTTTTTTTATCCTAATTTATCAAAGAAAATATGTAAAATTGTGTGTACGAATTTAAGGCTATTATTAGGTACTGATTACTCACTGGTCGACTACAAATAATGACATTGACGAGTTAGAGATGTTTGGCATTTCGTCGAGGGCGGTTGATATGAGTACTACACTATGTGCATATAGAAATAGCCATAATATAATAATGACGCAGTCTCCCACGAGCGGTATAAATTAAAAGCGAAGCGTCACATGGGACGCCAAATATTTTAGCTGTTTAATGATTGTGTATGTTATTATCGTAACTGAGCAAATATTTGTTAAAAAACGTGATTAATTATGGATGAAGTATACTCTAAATTTAGACGAAGATTGCAGGCGATTGCTCATTTCGGTGTAGAAAATTTTAAGTTACGTAATGTTTTTATCTTCTCATTATGTTATTTTTTAATCTATATTTAATTAGGGGGATTTTTCAAATTCGAAAATGTGTCCCCCATGATAGTTACAATATTATGTTATTTTTATATGGCAATAAATTTTGCTTACTATTTATTTATAATTTAGATGTAGTCGTAATCATTTGGTTTATCATAACTTTACTTATTTTTAACAAGTTAGTTTTCTTTACTTTTAACCGCTTTTAAGGTAGATAGATATCTTATCCACGAGAACATATTTAACTAGCGGTTGTACGTATCAGATTAATGTATTAAACAAAAGATAACGTTTCCAATAAAAAATAATGATTGTAAACATCAACAGCCTACTTTAGTATAAATAAATTTCATAGAAAAATAAAATGAAAATGCTTCAAGTCGATTATAATCGTTTTAACTGAAATTTATTTGCACATAGGCGTAATTAGCGTACAACGAACGATAAAACTTTAAAAATTAAAAAGTTATATAGCTAACGAGGCACCTAGAGTCTGAAGCACCGCGTTGCGTATGAAAAGCTGCATAAAAAATTAACATTTCACATTACTGTTCCATTATAAGCACTCATTAATTATTCTTTAGCGAATGCACATGCAATTATTAGCTTTATTTCTGACTTTAAATATGCCTGCTTTTTTAAATTACTTTTTAATCAAGAGACGCTACGTTTAGTAAATAATAAGTAGGTTTAATTAAAATAGGATAACAGAATCAATGTAGTTCTTTGTGTGAATAAGATTACATGAATTTTGTTTGTGTAATCTAGAAATTTGTCACCAAATGTCAACTATACCATGATATTCAAGAATATTAAAATGTATACTTAGCTCAAAAATTAAACTGCAATTAGGAATGGATCACGTAGGCTTATAGTATTGTAATTGATCTTAGTTCTAAGCGATTCTTAATATTTATCGCGTGATCTCCGAGCGATTTCTAAAACAATCATGTCTGTTGCTGCAAAATTTCATAACTTATGTAAGGTGGCAACACTGTCGAAGTTGCACATTTAAACCTGTCTGGTTAGAAAAAAAAGCGTATCATTGGTCGAAACGTGCTGGCCGGTTCGCAAAAAAATAAACAGGATTTGTGGTATCAGATCAGAGAGCTGGTTCATTGACCTTATGCACGTCTGAATTAGGTAATAGACAAGTATAGATTTTTAAGTTCAGTGCACTAGTTTTTGAGGGATATTATTTTATTTATTTGTAAAATTTCAATGTTAATCTTATTATTTTTAGATTTTTGAGTTTGAGAGAATTATTTATAGAGAGATTATATAGAGAAAGTAAATATTTATAACTAGAAGTTGTGTATATTTATTTCACTACCAAAGAGCTCAGGGAAAAAAATTCTGCTAAAACACAAGCTGGAAAGATATGTATACAAACTTTTAGTTTAAAATTAAGAAAACGGTAATTTATAATTTTACCATTAAGAATACCTCTACTCAAATAAACTCTCAATATAAAAAGTACATAATTGCAAACCAAGCCAATATATTAAAAACGTAATTCTATATGAAGGTATCGAATATAATTTAATGAAACCTTTCACAAGTAATTATACACTTGAAGCGATAATAAATTGTCGTAGCGAGGGCTGTAGTGACAAGCTAAATTGTCGTTTCATACAATAACGTTGTGATCTAATAAGCATCGCTAACAAGCAACGTATCACCTGTAATTTAACATGAAACCAACCTTGCTTAGTCTTTAAACTCTTACAAGTATTAGCTTCGCGACGCGTTTTACTCGCGGTTTTACTGTTCTTGATATGAAGAGTACCCTATGTGGTAATCCAGGGTATCAACTACCTACATACCAAATTTCAACTAAATCGGACCAGCCGTTTTTCCGTGAAAGGATAACAAGCATACGTACAATATGACAAACTTTTACATCTATAATATTAATAGGATAACGTTGATTTGCGCTTTAAATAGTACCTCACTTGTAATGTCTTATAAATGTCTTTATGTTTCTATTTCTTAGAAAGCACAAATCATTTTTTATTCTGAATATAACAAGGCGTTTACTAATTGGAAAATCATACTCCAAAGTTCCAAAATGAACGAACGGTATAGAATCTAAATGGCCTAGAATTCGCGTTGCCTACATTTGCCCGCCAGTCGCCACGCCATGTCGGCCAATCTCAAATTGCAAATATTTACACAAACACGCTATAAAGAGACTACATGAATCAATGTTTTGCTTCATACTGTTTACAGTTAACTCGACCGCTTCTAATTATCGATTACTCGCTTATTAACTATATTAGGCACACACCAATTACCCACAGTTTTCTAAGAAATGTTGAACTTTGAATTTTCTTTTGATCTCATCGACCTAGTTTTCGAGTTGAAAGGCGCATGGTGAGCTAGATTTTTGACCTTTAGATTCTTGTATAAAATCTCGACGTCTCGCGAAATGTTACAGCTGAAATTATTTTCGTTACAATGTATCGTTTACGTTTATTCTTAAAAAGATCGAGTAACGAATGAAATAGTATTTTTTTAATACAAAAAGTCTGTAAATAATTATGTAATTTTAATTAGGAAGATAATATCACTTTCTAAAACCGGAATTTGAACGTGAGAATTAGTTTGCGATGTTTTTACGATTGTCTTTTAGTTTACAGTAAAAAATATATCTATGACATCCATACATAGATAAAAAAAAATTGGCGCGATAAATAGAAATATTTAAAAATAATTTTCTAGCGCTAAGCTTAAAAGTATATAGGTATAGGTATTTGTAATTTAGTGTCTTTTAAGACTAAACAGAGATCCATTAAGAAGGAAAGTTCACGCTTTAAATTTTGTATTTAGAAGACAAAAGCTGCAAGAACAAAGACTTTTTAAATATGTTTAACTTTTCTATGGCAACACTGAGAAATTCTGTTGTCTTTTCATTCGGACTACGTCGAGACACTGGCTTATAATATTGTATAGCTTGACAAAAGGTGTTTGTTTGAGATCTCAAGGCAATGCACATAACTGTAAGTCAGTTTGCTTTTGAACACAATGGCCGATCTCCATTATACTTGAGTTTTATATGGTCTCATTGAAGATAGGGATTGAATTAAGAGTTATTGACATTTACTATGTATTTATGCTTTATATTTGGGTATATAAAATTGATGGGTTTGTTTAAAAGCGTTTGGGTAAACGATACGGGCTATTTATATTTATAATTGACAGAGTAGGTTCTTATTATATATATCTTACAACAATCGAAAAAAAAATATTTTATAAATTGCTATTTATTAATTAATGATCTTTTAACATAATAAAGAATTTTGTTTTCGACGAGCTACGAACAATTAAGTAAAAATTTTAAACCATTTGACGCTACATATACATATATACGCATGAATCGTCATGGTTTTACAAAAAAAATCATTAACCAGGTTCTTATATTTGCAATAATATTTGAAAACATTAATAATAATAATAAAAATTCTTTATTGTCAATATAAATACACCTTATACTAAAAATGAAAATTACAGCATTTAAAATGTTTTGACAATTGGTGGCCTTATCACTATTAGTGATTAAACATAATATTATTAATGAAAATAGTTTAAAAACATTTTAAAGCATTAAGCTAAAAGAAATAATATTCAGTGTAAGTGATAGTCATCTTTGACAGTCTCACTGAAGATTATTCTAACAATAGCATTCTTCCTGAAACATTACGACTTACTATTGTGCAAAAGAATTGAATAAGCCTAAGAAACTATTCTTAGTTACGTAAAATTATTAAAATTATACTTTTGAAATACTTAGTTATAACAAACTTGTATTAAAAATTAATTCCTTTTGTTGTTATTTTGACATAAAAAACTGGGCGCTATAATATTCACAATGTAAATCTATGTATTATAAAACAAAGAAGGCTTTGTTACAACAGAGCCTATAACTCGCCATCGGCTAGACCAATTAACATGGTTTATGGTTCGTTGGATTTGTCCCCGCACCGAATAACTGAATACATCTTAAAAATAATGAATACTTTATAAGGTCAAAGTCGCGGGTAACAGCTAGTATATTCGCGAATCAATTAGCTGACCACTCAAATTAATTAAATAATAAATATCGCCCTAAAAACATTAATTAGAACGTTAGGTATATGCATAATAACTTGTTTTGTAGAATAAATTTACTTCAATACCACGTTATTGCGATCATAGTTTTAATATAAAAGCTATAATTACACATTGGGGAATAAAAGTTGGTGTGACCTAGTAGTATACATGATAATATCATGTTTATAATGAATAGTTCTAGTTGTCGAGTTCTGAATCACGCTTATGATATTTTTTCGAGACGGTATATAAGTATACATCTCTCTGACGGCAAATAATTGAGGATCAAGAGTTAGTCAGTCTGTAATATGAATGATCGAGCAGCCTTTTGGTTCACAGTAAGGTCCTGACGTCCTATATGTCTGTTTTGATAATAAACAGGTTAATAAAAATAATAAGTTAATAAAAATTGTTAACGACTCTACTTTCTAGTACTAAAAACTCTCTATTACAAAAGGGAAGATTAAGTTAATGCATGCATTATATTTATTTTAATAAGCCCTACTATTGTAAAGCTTTCCAAGCTAATGGAAAAATTTCTCTGTTATCCGCTGCACGAAGTTTTTTTCAATTTTTAATCATAGGCAATTAAGCAGCGTCGGCGATAGGCTATAGGTTTCTTAATTAATAGTGCTCAGGCTTTTCACAAAACCAGATAAATTTTCTAACTATAAAATAAATAATTTTCAAATTAAATATACGTTATAGAAAAAAATTGAATTGAATGTAGAGAAATGCAATTTATCTTTTCGAAGAAGTATATTGCATAGAATATAAATTTTGTTTACAAATAATGGTTTAGGGTGATACTATCCTATCAATCTGAATGTTGCCCCAATACTTATTGTTACTATGAGTTTTGTATATGTTAGTTAGGGTTCTTACTTTCCACTTTATACAAACAGTAATTTTTTCGTTAAAGGAAAATGAAACGTATTTTTAAATAAGTAAGGATTACATATTTTAAGTTTAAATAACGCGAGCTTTTTCAGTACTGCAGTAAACATTAAATTCTCCGTGGACTTAACAAGAATTATGTAACCTTTCTCGTAACGACGCGACGGCTGTAAACTTCGGTTAAAAATGCGTTTTAAATCCGTAGTTGTAATAATGTGTAATAAAAAACGTTTTCAGGGTTAAATTGTGTGTTTGCTTTTCTGGTATGCAAAAAAACAAAGCAACACACATCTACGTTAAATGCTAATCGTAATATAGGAAAATATTTGTTGATTTTTATTTGACCCGTGTACACGGAAGAACTTTAAGAATTTAAAATATTAAAATGTTTTAGGCCGTATAACATTTATAATAATTATACTAGCCACGTTTCGCGATTTTCCATGCTTTCTCTCTATCAGGTATTTTAACGTTATGTTCAATAGCCAATAGCACTTCTAATGACCCTAGCTATCATATAAAATATTATTTAGAAACCCAATACGTAGTTCCAGACAATTATGTTCTAATAAAAACTTCCTGGCTTTTTTATAAAGCTAGCCGTGCCCCGTGGTTTTACCCGCCTAGTTCCCGTTCCCGGGGCAATACCGGGATATAAAGTATCCTATGCTTTAATCCGGGGTATCAACTACGTACATACCTAATTTCAACTAAATTATTCCAGCCGTTTTTGCGTGAATGAAAGACAAACATAAAGACACACTTTCCCATTTATAATATTAGTATGGGCTTATATATTCCAGCATATAAAAGCTATGAATAATCTGTTCCATAAACTATTTTTAACACGGACGATCTCGTTATTCAATTGTAAACTTCCTCTAACTTTATCGTTCACTATGAGGGTGTAAATTGGATAATATACTCTTAATAGATCTAGTTGGGCCTTGAGGTAGCTTTAATCATACGTTTTAGCATGTTTACTGATGTCAAAACTCAACTCCTAATAATTCAGTTCTTTAAGCCTTAAAAATAAAACGTATAGATTTTTTTAATTTAAATAATTATTTAATAAAATTAGTTTCATAGTTAAACTTACATTCGTTATCAAGATTACTACTAATATGTTTTTAAGATAAAACATTTATTAGTTGATAAGGTTTGCAGCGGCTACTGCAGTAATTACTGATTTAATTTTTTAAGAAAATTATTAATCAATAAAACACTTTCTTTTCACAATTAATCCAAAAGTGATAAGAGTTGATTTTAAATATATTTTGGGTGAGATTTGCATTGTAGAGCTGTCAAGCTCCGCTAGTGTTGATGGGCGGCGATGACCACTTTCCATCAGGTGGCTCGCCTGCTCGATTGCTCCCAATTTTATTAAAAGAAATGAGATTAACTGCAAAATTTAATAACGTATCTATATTATGATGTTATCAGTTATCGTGAGTTAGAGTAGTCAAATGCTAGGGGAGCGAATCGAGTAACAATGTCAACACAGTTAGGTACTTAAACTATATAGTGTATACTGGCGTCAGTCGGTCCGGAGTCGAAGCAAGCAGGATGGTTGTTAGATAAATAAGATAGGCCTTGGACCGGAGAAAATAGTATTACGTCGATAGGGATTAGGTATCACAATAGTTCACTTGTTTTGGTGGATAGATTTCAAAGAGTATAAAGTTAGTAGTTGTCTCAAAAGTGTTTAAAGTTAGGTTAACATTGCAATAATTAAATACAGTACTATGTAGGGCTCAATTATTTCATACCGACCGTGCATTGCTGTTAAGCTCATAAATCCGTAAAAAGACAATTCTTATGAATACCATATACAAAATAATGTTTTTCATTCGTAGTTTCAAATATAAGTATTAAAAAAACATAAACGTTATAATGGGGTATCTAGATTTTTATTAAAACACATGGTACTTATAAATTTGTTGCTTAAATATAAATGTAATTACTCTTTAAATGAGGGACGGAATGTAAAACCCACTTATAAGGTTTCAGATGCCTGTTTGAACAACCTGTTTTGGTTTCTTTTCGGATAGAGTTCGATCGACATTATTTACCAATGAATATATATATAATTGCATATCTCTTTAGAACTTGTTTTAAAGCATTTTTGATGACTTTATCGTCTAAATAAAAATCCTTTTCTACCAAGACAACAGAAGTTCACAGGAGTACATAGAGCGTGAATAACAAACAAAGCTCGGTACAAAACAAATTTGAATCGGCTTTATCTAACGCAATGTTATTGTTTGGCGATTACGTAAATGTGAAAACGAACGGTATACTTAAATGCTTACATTTTCACTGAAATTGACACGCACAAGGAATTTCGCATCTGTAGGTATACAATGTCAGCGGATAAACATATTTTACCGCTTACATTATTTTAAACATAATCTAATATATTTTATAATAAATTAAATGTTTATACATTTAATTTAATTAAATTCGTAAGACTTTAATTTAAAAATGTTTTAAGAAATGGTAGAGCGTCTCGCTCAGTCAATACTGGTTAATAGCTTTCATGCTTTTAAAATTAGATAGTGCTTGCATAGGTAACTAGACCACGTTATAAGTGGAGATTAGGGTGGAGGCTTTCTAATCAGTATGCGTCTTACCAAACCGGTTGTCCTTTCATGCCGGCTGTCTGGTCCGGGGTCAGCAGAGCGCGCAAGTGCATCGCACTTCAGCACCGCACTAACGCGCTGTTATACACACCGGTCATCACAACACTATTTAATTTAATCACAACAAACAGCAACACGTCCTCCCCCGACGCAGCGCAGAGCGAGACTGACGGCGAACCCATCTCAGCAGCGTTGGATGGTATCGCCCTAAATACTCTACAATCGATTTTAAGTCCTATTTTGTGTGAGTAGAGTCTATTTTTAGATGCTCGTAAGCCGGCGGCTAGTGCAGAAGATAGAAAGTAGTGGATGCTGCAGATCGCGTACGTAATGCGGCCAGTGTCGCATTTCGTGAGGAGATTAAATAAACACTTATACTCTTCCGGATTGTGCTCGTTGTGTGATTAGTGAGCAGTTTTGTTGACCCGATTGTTGTATGTCATCGGTCAATTTCGTCATCAATGTTTATTATAACTTTAATAATTTTTATAGGTATATCATATACGGTCCAATTGAAAAAAGTATTTCTTTTGAAGATTTACAATTGTAAATAATTCGCAACAGCTCTACAAAAAATGAAAAATTTATGTTCGGTGAAAAAACATAAATATCATGTTTTACAACTTCTGTTAAAACACATAAATACAATTAGATGATTAATAGCACCATAATTAAATAGTTTTTAGCTTTTTTTATTCAAGATAAGATTTGGATGGAAATTAAAACAAAATATGTATACATATAAATTTATATAGAGCGTTGTAGAGTCCACGAAAAAAGTCCGTTATGCCATTTATATTTCAAAACACTGCATAGCTACGTGTCCGCACGGCATTACAACTAGTCTCGCGTAGACTAAGACTGAATAAATAATATTAAACGTACGTACACTTACTCTAGGAGTAGTAAAGTAGTGGGTAAAACATTGCAGAATTATTTAAGATACAATAGTGGGGAGCGTCGGTGTAGTGCACCCCTGTCCGGAGTTTGGATTGGTTTTTTAGAGCAAACTTGGTTATGGATTGCTGAGTCTCTTGGCACCAGGAGTCTGTCCAGCTCGTCTCCATATTTCATCGTATAAAAAATATATGATACAAGTAAGTGATAAAAAGTAAACAAAATGAAAAGAGTAAAATATATCATCTAAGATTTTGACTTTTGAATTTTGACATTCTAAATCAGCGTTTTTCAATTACAGAGCATAATGCGACATTTCAAATGTCAAATTAAAGAAAAACATTTATGAATTTTCTGGCACTGCACATGCACATGGCATCGAGCGAAAGCACTATTTAGTACTTTTAGGAGTTCTCGATATATGAATGAAGAAAGTTGTAGTTAAAATATTTATCATTAAGCATTATTACGTTGTATGCGGAATAATGCTATAATCAAAAAACTAGGGAGGAGTACTATAGAGTACAATATAGACTATAGATAGTTATTTGACATTACGCCCGGTTTTAACCGCGTCACGTCACAACGATTGAAAGAATAATTTCTTTAATATTTATCTATAATAAATGACAGTAATCTAAGATGTATTAGTTTTTACAACGTATTCCGTGTAGTCATGTTATTTCCTATATTTGCAATGGATAGACTTAAATGGAAAGTTGTAACACAAGATCGACCACGAAGTATCAAACAGGTTCGGGATTTAATGTTGAATTTCACTTTCCATAAATGTTTAATAATTTAACTTGAAATTAAATTATGTTATCTAATCAATACAAAAACAGCAATGTCATTTTCCAATACAAACTCTTTCGTGTCATGAAACGTTTGACATATTAGATTAAAAAAAAACATGATACATTTATTATTCTGTTTATTATCTGTATTTACTGGTTCTTTTTTGTCTATGAAAATTTTGATTGTAATTTCAAGTGCATTATAGGACATATCGTATGTGAATTTTATACAAATTTTACAAATAAAAGTACCTACGGTACATTTTTAACGGCTTTTGATGACTTTATTGTATGATACATTATTTTGTACTCTATATTTTGTTACTAACCATCTTTTGCAGAGTCACCGTGTAAACCCCGTTTTTTATCGTTATTTTTATAGATATTATGCTAAACGGTACATGTATTAGGTAAAGCTATTTTCAAGTTATAAGTTTAAAGTGGCTTTCTCCATTATATAAAAACAAACGCACAACGCTTGGACTTATTTGGCCAATTCTTTTATTAAAATATACGTTGAAGATATTTAAATAAAAGAATTATGTTTTATGGCGAGAAAAAAAAAGAAAAAATTCCGGGTACCTTTTTGCCAGAACGAAGTCTATTGGGGTCTGCTTGTATACATATATATTTATATCTACGCAGTTTTTACGAAATAAATATAACAACAATACAAATGCATGTTGTGACTATTCTTAATCAAACATTTCCGATTAACGTTTTAAGGGAAACAATCTTTTTTTCAGATTCCTTTACCTCATCTACGCCTAGAGGTCGATGCTTTGTGGATAAAGGGTCCTAAAAATATTTCAGTGTTCCATAAAAAGGTTATCAATTGAGGTATCAGAGGAATTTTACAGCGTGTTTAAGGTTGTCAAGGTTCATCAGCCCAAATGTAAAAAATATTAATATAAATTTTATTTAAACTACGCATTATGCTTTATATACTGAGATAAAAAGTATACATTATGTTAGTCTAGGGTCTAATGTACCCTTCGCAGACTTCTGCGGGACCCCCGGGACCACCACTCGCTGCGATAGAACGGGACACAGTGGGGTTTTGGTCAGTAAAAGTCCGACATAGTCCTTTGGTCATGAGTATCTTATTAGGATTTACCCAGTATAAGAAAAGGGTCTAATGTACCCTAAATTCTATTCTATGCTATTTCAATCAAACTCATTCAGTAGTTTTTGCGTAAAAGAGCAGCAAACATACATACATCCTCTTAAAATTTCGCGTTTATAATTTTAAATTGATTTTAGTTTGATATTAAACAGTTTGCACATTACCTTTTCTTTCCCTACTTTTCTTTTACTACTTTAAATGATGGAATATCAGGAAATGAATTTTATTAAACAGTAATCGATGTAACACAAATAGAATAATGAAAGCACGCTGGTACCATCGAATTGAGGTTGTAGACAAAGGGGTTAAAATGGTAACGCCCTAATAACTCTATTTTGGAATATTAATTGCGGTTCCGATATATCCAACTTAAGTTTTTTATTTATCCTTTATTACAAACACAACAATCACAAATACTAAAAGTAAACAAATATCAAGCAATAAGCAGTGGTGGACAGCTAATTAGAAACACTACCGACTTTTTTGTTGTTTTTAACTCCCGACGCAAAAAGAGGTGTGTTATACGTTTGACGTGTCTGTCTGTCTGTCTGTGGCATCATAGCTCCCAAACGAATGAACCGATTTCAATTTAGTTTTTTTT
>DWAJ01002832.1:0-16296 GCA_018238005.1 Eurema mandarina
TAAAACATGAGAAATTCTATATGAAGAAATACGAATCAAATATCGCTTATATCGGAAATTAAGACAGCAGCTTTCATTTGTTAACCGACTTCAAAAAAGGAGGAGGACACTCAATTCGACCGTAATATAATATAATACCGGCTTTTTTATTAGTATTGAGATCTCTTGAGGAATAACGCGCATTAAATTAAATGATCGAACAAAACAAACGTTTACATAATATTTCTACTTCAATTTGAATACACGACGTAATCACAACATTACAATACGAATACTGTTGTAATTTCCAAGCAGTTAAACGTAATTTATGTCCGTTTATGCTCTAGTACGATTTGTTTAATGCCGCGTCAATTTTTCTTTAACATTTGTAAATATAAAAGTGAGGAAAATGCAATATAACGACTAACTGTATCGTAGCCCTTTCCCCGCGTATTCATATTTTAGGTACCAATATATGCGAAATATATGGCTTTCTATCGATTGATATTTTTTTGTGATAACCTAGATATAAATTAGAAGTCGTTATGTTTAAGATATGCTCCATGCATTGTCATTCTAAATACTTACTGATCTTTCTCATCATAAATTACTATATTAGAGTACCCAAATACATATGCTGTTAGTTTTTATATAACTGATAATTAATTACCACAGAACTCATTACATATTTAAGTATGTTTTTGTTTAAATTAAGCATCTTTAATAACTCATTTGTCTAAAGTAATAATTTAATTTAATTAAAAAATAAATCATAAATCTTGTCTCCGTATTTTTATTATCGAACTATTTTAAGATTCGTAGCGCTCATTAAACTTTTACAACCCACGTGTATGCGATAATAACATTGCTCTTACAGTACGAAAATAAAAATTGAAATGCATACAAAGATATATTCCTTTAAAATTCACTTTTATTTATAACTTATTCTTTGTGCTGTTACTACTTAATGGAACTGCGTTATAATATATTTATTTCAAAACTTTTCATTTATTGATTAATTCAATTTTTTTTGTACTGATAGTTATTTGTGTTTACGTCAATGTATTTCATCATCTTTTGCCGTTGCTTGTGCAATTCTATGTGCAAGTTGCATCGTGTGTGAGAATTTCCAACTATTACTTCAGAGTTAGGACGACACGATATTACGAAATTCAATATGTAGTAGTAGGTAATGCTATTTTATCTATACTAATATTGTAAAGAGAAGAATTTTGATTCTTTGCATTTAATTGTCAAAGAAACTTAAAAACATATAATCTGTAAAAAAAAATATAATAGATCGGTCTAATTTGAATTTTTTTTTTTTCAGTATTTACACTATGAACAGGTAACCTAGGCTGTATTTTTATTAAATTTTCAAAAACCTAATTTTATTTACCTAATTTACTTTAAATACAATAAAACAAAAATCTTTCAATGAATCAAATCTGTCAATAACGCGCTCTTCGCATTGAGGTGAAGGTAATCAGACCAATTAGCAAACAGCATACACAATATTTACGGTACATTATTCATTGGGCTAATATTTAAATTTTATAATGTTTGTATAGATTACTTCGAAAACACGACTTCTGTTTCTACGTTAAATTGGCCGAAGCGATTGATTGGTTTAAAATTCTTTAAACATATTTAAAATCGCGACAATTATCGTAGGTACAAATACTATGTCAGGACATAAAAGTAATGTAAGATCAATATTCGTATCTGTAAATGTACTTAATTAAATAGTTTTTTATGTCTATAATAATACGTCATTAAGTTAATAATACTAAATAGGATCCCCTTAATTTTGTCCAAATGAATTTATGATCTCGCGGCTTAAAACTGGCTAGCTCTGTAATTTGTAATAGCCAACACCGTTTTAATTAATGAATGGGTTGCTCGTTAAAACATTAGATAAACATTTTATTTATTCTTTCTATATTAACCTTTTTTTAGCCCTAATATTAACGCGTATTTTTATTTCAGACCAAGCTTTAGAAATTTAAATGATTCTGTTTTTTTTCTATTTGTATAGGTACATAGAATTATACCTGCAACGGTTTTCCTCGCGTCACCCATTAAACATTGATCCTTCAAGGCACAACAAAACTTTTTGTTTTCCCGCTCAGCTGTCGCATTTGGGAGGAACATGGATAAAATGGCGACATCTTCTTTATTCTCCCTCGCCCTCCGTATTCTATCCTGCCCTACTGTTTTAGTTTGGAAATGCAGGCGGGTTTTAAAATCTTCACTTAACACATCGGCAGACATTTTGAGAAGTTTTAATGTAGATTAAAAAATAATTTTTTATCTGTATCTTTTGACAGTTATTTTCGCGCGTAAACTTTTTTCGCGCGGAAGTTGTATGCGCCGTGTAGGCTTCTCGGCTGGCGGTGCGGTACTGATGCGTACTCGTAGCGATCCGCCGACACACCGTAGGATGTAGGCTGTTGATTGAACTTAATTGATCGGATACGATAAGACAATTTAAATTCGCACAGGATAATGCAATGAGGAAGTAATAATTCAATGTTTTTATTGCAATTCCCGATGTTTTTAACCTGTAGAAACGTGTCGCCGTAATTTTAGTATATTTGGGGTAGATTTAACGTATATGGTATAAAAAAATCATTTGCTTTTGATTTTTCTTTAGTATAAGGTAATGAAAGTCTAAATCTATTTACTCGATAAATAAAACAAAACACAGTATACTGTATAGTGCTTTGTACTTTCATACATTAATTATATTAAAAGAAATCACCGGAAAGACCAAATTAACCTCACATAAAACTTCTTATTAATAATTATTATAATAAAATTATAATTAATGATTACTCAGTTTATTAATGTCAAGATGTCGCTATCTAGAATCGTCTGTTAAATTAACGGCACAGATGTTCTTGAGATGAGAGGTATTAATAATAAATGACACGAGATTCATTTGTCAAACGTTAAACCTACACTGGAGATGGACAAGGCATTGTTATAGTGTTGTTTTTATGGTCTACTTAGTACATACGTCTATGTATTGGCTATGAGTCATTGACACGATCTTCAAATTTATGTAAATCACTGTGGTATGAATGGTTTATTGTTTTCGGTTTTTTATTAGTATCATACTTATAACTAAGCTCTTTAAAGAAGGTTAAATTTCGGTGTATATTGTTAATTAATTCGTTAAAAATAACATGATTGTTATTTTTAATAATAAATATGTATATCTATTTGTATCCCTGGATGTGATATACGGCTGTTTAAAAGTTGTACTAATACAATACTATGTATAATATTACAACTTATTCGTAGCGTTTCTCAGCCAAATAAAGAATATTCCTATGATGAAATTTCACGTCTTTAAAGTACTTAATATAGACTTATTCCGATGTTATCTATACAATGAAAAAGATTCACCAAATGTGTTCAAAGTGCATTATAACATGATAACAGCTGAACCGATTTTGATAAATTGTTTATAAAGTATAACACTTAAAATATGTAGATGGTTCTTAAGCAAAGAAAAAAAAGACCTTATACCATACACCTAGTAGGAAGAATAAATACAGCGTGAATGTAGTCAAGTCATTTAAAATAATATAACATAAAAAATATGAAAATAGTTTTTTATTCTTACTATTTATAAACAATGATGACATTAATGTTTATATAATTATGTACCGGATACTGTTTTAAATGAATGTTTCTTTATATCGTCAAGGCCAAGGATTCTATGGGATCCATCATTGGTCACACAAAGATTTATTTTAATCCAACCCACGCGATGACTCAATACACTTAAACTTAGATTATTTAATCTGTTTGCCACTTTTCTGCCTCGAATAAGGTGTGGTCAAATATGTTTTTTTATTATCCAATAATGTCAAAACTAAATATTGTATAAGTAATATAATCTTTGATGTGCGTATTTGCGAGTTAATTTAGAGTTAAAGCATTAGGTCAGGAGCTCATCTTCGCATCTACTAAATATACTTTGATAATAATTGAAAAAAAATACGTTCACTTAATTTTTTAGGAAGTAATTATAAATCCCAAAATAAAATCAACTTATTATGAGACTTATGTTTTTCAGACCTTTTTATATTGTTGGAAATTATAAAATACATATTATAGGATAACACTTAATATATAAATATAAATTCAAAAGGTTGTTTAATTAATTATATTGTACACATAAAAAGGTAAAATATCAATTACGTCAAAAATACGTGCTTAATCTATCGAACGTTCTCTTGTTTCTTACACAATATATATGTATTATTATTGCACAGTTTCAAAAGTATATAATTTACGTGCATTTTTTACCGATATTTTTTAAATTAATATCTTTCTTTACGCCAAAGGATTTTTACGTTCAAATGATGGTGTCAAATTATAGTTTAAACTACTATAGTACCTAGAAGAAGAACCAATTAGATTTAATGAAATATAATCTAAATTACCGTGAGTAACGGTTTTTAATATTCTCTGTTCAGTGTTCACGACCTAACGGTGTAGCGTACTGCATTCTCTTAGAAAAATCGTTATTTAATCGGCTAGCATTAAGCCATTACGTTTATATTAAAATCTGCTAAGGCTTTAATAATTTCATAAAGACATTTAATATCTTATCAAGTAGGTCTTGCTCTTTTCTATAATATTTGCCCTTTCCTATAGGCTAAGTAAGCACTAGTCGTGACTTTAATTTTTTTTCCTCGTACAAATTCACTCGCTTAAAAAGAGATTCCCTCATGACGTTTATAAGTAATTTTATAATAAAAAACTGTTATTGAAAATAATTAAACGACATTACATTTTACGTACGTTGTATTGAGGACATCGACCAAGTGTTATTCGGAAAACCCCAAAGTAGGCACTTACAGATCCAATTTATTTTCCAATTGGACAAGCCCTTATATGGGTTCACACTGATTCTCCGAAATAGACAACATGTTTGTGTGTAGCTTTAATTAATTATATATTGAATTAAAAGATTTTAATACTTGTAGAGTTAAATCATTGTATTATCATTACATAGTACATATAAAATAAATTAGCTTTCTTCTGTCTGTCCCTATGTATGCTTAAAACTTTTCAACAACAACGATTTTCATGGGTTTTTTTTTCAGAATTATGTACAAAATATATAAATAAATGCGAGTACAACCGCGGGACGCGACTAGTTTCATATAAATCATAAAAGTTCAAAAGTATGACAAGAATGTTTAAATGTCATGATTTCATTTCGCGCATGCGCCGAGGCGACGGCAATGACAATCGGTTTTTTTATGAAATCACCTTAAGAACTCCTTACCGAGTCTAGCCAGGGTAACTAAGTGCCCTTATATGTGTAGTCAGCAGATATGGAAACACACGGAGCTGAAGATTGACAAACGAGTTATATGGGCTTCAGAGTATCTACTCCGAATGCAATCGTCGTCGATATCGAAAATTTTTGATACTGCTAACAGAACTATGAGACTTAATATACTCTAATGAAGAATCGAATTTTATCGACAAAGAAACAAAAAAGTTTTTATATAAATTTGAAGTTGCTCAAAAACTGTATTGAAAATAATAAAAATCGACATCGATTGTGTGCGGAGTAGAGCTTCAGCTGGTTTTAAATGTTACGATGGTATAGCTTTTAAGACTAACCATAACTGGAAAAGAAGAAAGCAAGATAACGAAAAACCGAAACCCAATAAGATGATCAGAATGGTATTAGTACAATCTATAGTATTTAAAAGAGGCAATATTTTCTGTTTGTTACTACTGTAAACGAAACTATGTGAACTTTTTTACATATTTAAATATACCAATAACGGAGACACAAAAGGAACACAGTCACCTTTTAAATAAAAACCCTAGTCATTGGCTGATTTTATCATTCTACATTTAAGAAGAATGTTTAACAGCAAGGAGGTTTTAACCTATTTAAATTAAATTAAAAAAAAATTGCTAGTTGCGTATCAAGGCGAGCCGTATGTATGAGTAGTTCTGAGTCAAGATACGCTTACGTTACAAATCCACAATATTGTTAAGATATTCAATGCGCTACATCGTACCTTATATGGGCGTGAAACAATTTAAAAACTATACTAAGCGTCATCCAGATTATTTTTAGCAATTTGTTTACTTTCATTGCACTTGGTGTCTATGTTTTTATTATGAGTTAAATTAAATGTATTAAACAGTAATATAGTATTATATTGTAGTAGTTATGAACATTTTTAAGAACTCTATTCCGTAATGACGTTTATCGCGGCTTTACCCAGAATTAATTTTACTTATGCTTTTTTACTTGTATGTATTAATCTGCGTTCGAATCTCTTTATCAGCCAAATTAATTCAGTACTCTCTGCCTCAAAGAGCAACAAACACACTAACATATATCCTTACACTCTTTCGCAGTTATAATTTTAGTAGAATGAAGAACGTACAAACTACACATATTTAGTGCTATTAAATTCCGACAGGCGCATACATTTGTGATAGCATGAATCATTTAATGGTCGATCAATAGAAATAAAAGCATAGATCAATGGCTTATAGCATCATTGGTTGTAAATCTCGCGATGCTATAAAATTGCTTTCGAGACATTGAGGTCAAAGCACTATAATAATTTAATTCGTATTGAAAGGGATTTCTTAGTTTTAAAGCGCTGTAGGTTTTGTTAACTGAACTGAATTCATATAACTATCTAATTATAAGAATATTAATATTTAATTGTTTATTTGTAGTACATAGGGCTACTAATTATAAGAATATTAATATTTAATTGTTTATTTGTAGTACATAGGGCTTTTAACTACTATGACCTTTTAAAAAAAATCTTATCTTACAGCTAACCTTAGCCGAAATAAGCTATTTAAGTTGTTACTTAAGTAGCTTATTTGAAATACTGTTGTATTTCAAAACCACAGAATGTGGCAAGTTCTAATGTAAAGAGAATTGTCATAATTTTGAGCGTACTTAACGTATCTAAGAGAAAATACACGATCACTAATATTAATATTTTTAACTATATTAGAAGAAATATACCGTATAAAGGTACAAAATAAAAACGTAAACAGTTTGTTCTACAGTCTCGGCATCGTTTAAACAGTTTAAACCGACATCATTATGTTCGCTTGTTAAGTGAACATAATTACTGGCCCTCGAAAAGTTTCAACAGACCACCCTTTCATGTCCGCTCTCAAAGCCGTCGGAACTATGAAAAATGTTTCGTTCAAAAACCTGTTCGTTGTGAAATTTTTAAAAATCTTTTTTAATTTCAAAGGTAATTAAAGCTACGCTAACGATTTTGATACTTTCCTTTATTATATAGGGATTTTAATCAGCTGTTATGTTTTTAAAATGTGCGTTCGTTTTAAAGAATATTCTATTCATTCATATTTACGATTTTTGTTGTAGATATGTAATGTATACGGATAGCTTTGTTTAAAGGTGCCCATCATAAAAGGCTCTCTACACAATAATTATTTCCATGTGCTTTTATTTAAGGACTACCTAAGATTATAATAATTTTTGTTATCTAACGTATAATAGTATGGTTGCTATGGAAACTCTCAACTACTCAACGACGCGGACGGTTACTGTGGTAACCTAGTAGTTTAACCAAGTGGACTGACCAAGCTCCACAGAGAACTGCTGTTACCATGACAACCAAAGTGTCATCCAAGTGGACTCACCACGGAGACAGCGCGGCGGTTGCCATGGCAACCATATTGCTTATTTAATCTAACTTACCAGCACGGAACACGGCGCCGCAGCCATCGCAGCGGCTCGCGAACTGCGCGTCGTAGCAGTTGCCGCAATAGATCTTGTCGTGCTTCGAGCCAAACTGCTTGTCCACCAGCGACACGCGGCACTTGGCGCACAGGAAGCACGCCTCGTGCCAGTGCTTGTCTTTGTATGACAGATCCTTGAAGGAAAACGTTCTATTATTTAATATCAACAGAAGAGGTGCTATAAGAAATGATATGAGACAAATATGTAGGAATATAATCTAGTGTTTAACATTTAATTGCTGATTCTAAACTACAAGATTAAGATATAAAAGAGTGAGTTTCAAATAAGTTATTAATTAATTAATATGCAAAATATCGATTTTGTAATCAAAATAGCTTTAACTGATCAGAACAAAATTATAAATAAATATAAGTAATGTTTGAAAGTTGGATATTTTTTTATGATTTATGAAAAGCTAAGAGTTTCAATAGAGTTATATATAACTAGCTGACCCGTGCCCAGTTCGTTGGGCATAAGTTAACAATCCTTTTTTTATATAGCTATAGGTGAAAGAATTTATACAATCGGTTTAGGAGATCCCGAGATTACCCCTTACAATTTAACAAACACACAAACTTTACCTCTTAATAGTATTAGTCTAGATCAATTATAAATCTTCATATATTAAACTGCACAATATATTAACCATCAAGTGAACAGAAGATAAAGAATAAACGTAATAGATGATAGTCATAAATAATAATCTAAATATAAGTTCTAGCGGCGTGATCTCATCGTAATTCGCCCATTAGTTTAGATTGTATTTTTTGTATAATACAACTATTACGAGGAAATCCCAAATCGTTATAATAAAAACCAAGAAATCACGTCTTAGATAGTACGTCTCTGTTACTTTTAACTTTCTGAAACTCGAAAACGGCTATAACAATGATTGATTCGTTAGATTCGTCCAATAACAGAATAATTACAATAATGTCGCAAAAACATGGGATTGGGTCGGTTAAATAATCTATGACTCTAAACATTGTTTAGAGTTTCGACGTTATATTACACAGCAACAGTACAAGTTGTAAATTCTTGACTAGTTTACAAAATCAGAAGCTTGTTTATATTAACAATTCCGGAACATAATTAAGTAACTGTGTATACTACGTTGACGAATGTGCACATTCAGAAGTAAGCTCCCCCATTCTAATCTAATATTAGAGCAAACGGCGTCTAAACCAACAGTCAAAGCTAAATGTCGTAATGTCAATAAAATATAGATGTTTATTTTGGACGCTTACGAAATACTTAGTTAAATTTGAATCGTGCATAAATCTTAAAGAATCACTGTGATCCATAGCTTGTCAAGGTTGAACATAACGAAAACACGAATATAATGCTGTTACCGACCTAGAAATAGATGAACGCGATAGAATTACTTCCAAAAATTTATTTCTTTTGACTTCAGTTTGAAAATACCCAACCAATGCTGTCGGTGTTTACTCGTATATTGCTACTAACAAATCAGATATGTAACACCACCGACATTTACTTTTGCTTTCTCGAAAGTCCCTAAATATAGACGATCTGGATATGCTCCCAACTAATAACAATGTACTAGTTATGATTGTTTGATATGACAGGAAAAGTCATTCGTCCGGCGTTTAGATAAATGTAGTGTTTGGCGTAGCTGTGGTTCTTTACGTTGGCTTGGCAGCGATCGGCTGGGGCCGTGTGCAGAGGTACGCTTGAGAATCTGGGCCGACTGGAGAGACAAACTAAATTTGATCGTAACAAAGCTAAGCAATGTTGACTCCATGGCTATTCCGATCACGGTACACTGATCCTAATACCGGCGCACGAACATCAATTACGTAGGATCTAATTGCATAATGTTTTATCTACCTATTTGGACTCTAAATTTAGCACTCTAACGATGTAATTATTTACTTAACAAGTCAATATTAGATGCCCTAAAATGATTTAACAAGTACGTGATACTGTGAAAAAATTGTATTTTTATCTACGTTGCGTATCACAAACGTGATAATGTAAATGCAATTTGTTAGGGGCTTAAAGGCTGTACAATAATTTCTCACCTTGGAGTCAATACCGATGGTCTTGTTGCATTCTTCGCAGCCGTTGGCGAAGGCACTCTCGTAGCACTTGATGCAGTAGGGGTTCTCATCCCTCAGCACGTACCGCTGCCCGGTCAGGGACTCGTCGCATTTCCAGCAGCAGAAGTGGCCGCTATGCCAGTCCTTGTTCATCGCCTTGGTGTATTCGCCACTAAAAATAAGCTGAAAAAACAAACCCAGTTTAAACATCACTATGGATTTAATGCGGAACAAAAATAGACGACATGTTCTGTTTCAATCTCAAGTTCAGGGGCAACTCTGTTTGCATTATTTATTGCTGGTACAACTACAAACGCTTTTTATTTTATAGTTTAGTTCCTTTTCATTTTTTAGTCAAAGTTTTCGATAATTCCACATCGATATTTTTATACCTATAATATATACCTTAAATTAGTTTGGGTATGTGAGGGTGGCCAATTGGATACGTAAAAGCAATTCCATGTGTGCATTGTTGATCACTAAAAGCAGACAAAAAGACACTAGACTGCAACACACTGTCACATCGCACTATGCACGGGTCAGGGGGACGGCCACCGCTACACATACCCATCGTCGTTGGTGGTGGTCTGGTTGGTCTGCTCGATTTCTGTCACCGTGACATCACCATCCTTAGATTCCCTACGCTTGGAGGTCTTTTTGACCTTCCTGGTCTTGCGTTCCGTGGTGGTGTACTGGACTTGAACGTCTACGTCAGCCATGGCTGAAGTCGGTGTCTTGTATTTCAGAGGATATCACCGAACGCAGTTGCGACCCGAATTCGAATGGCGAGTACCGGTGGCTGAATCGAAGGAATTATTCCAGAATGTTTAGCGAACGCGACGGTGGGGAGAGTTTGGGATTTAAATTTGGATGAGTGACGGAGACGGCAGGTGCGCGGGCGGGCGTTTCCACGCGTCCGGAGATTCGAGCGTATGCGTTTCCTTAGCTATCCGCCGAGATCAGTTTCCCCGCAACCTCAAGATCCTATGTCCGTACGCCTCGCACTGATCCCTGCACTTGTGATATGTAGGCCGAAACGATTCAAAGCTCTGCTTATTGAAATGTAGCCACCTTATCGTTTGGCCCAGATTCAACTAATGCCAATCGGTAATTGGTTAGCGATTAATGATTTACAATCGGTAAACAAAACCAAACAATTTCACCCTCATGAGTGGTGAATTAAAAGGTTGATTTCTGAATCGATAGATTGGTATTTGACAATTTTAAAGGTTGAATGTATTTTAAGAAAAGTTATGTTGAATTAAAATTTATGAAGAGTGATTGACGTAGATGGCCGAATAAATAAATCTTAAATCCCTTGTATCGATCGCATTAATTCAAAGAAACGACGTAACATTAACGAGTGAACCGATCAAAGCGTTAGCGTAATTTGTTGGCAAAGTTTAATTTGTCAACTATTTCAAACAGACTTAATTTCACAAGCTATCGTTTTTTTAATTACATAATATGACGATAAAGAGTAATATATCATTTATTATATCAGTTTGTTCAATAAAAAGAACTAAACTTGAATGTTAAGTTCAAATGAAAATATTCTTTATTATTATTGCATAAATTACGCAATTAATAGGAAGTTATGAATGAGAGTTCAATTACGATGTATTAATGGCCATGTGTGAGCTATCAGTTCTCGCTTGCAATATCTATTACATTTGATTGTATGTTAATCTGATTTTGATTTTAAAACGAACAAATGTGTGGGTAACAGTCTATGTCTCTACATAGACTTAAATTTTGGTTCACTCTTGAATCAAAGTTTTTAAGGCCTATCTTTCTATACCGCGTCAAATTGGCCAGGCATAATTTGTACCATTTTTATATAGGAAACTGAAGACGGCGTTGGCGCCCAATTCTACGATACTTCAATGCTATTTCGCTTTCCTAAAAACCTATCGGTTTTTTCTTCGTCTATTAAGCCTTATTTGCAAAGTTTTCCATCGACATGACCTCTCCCAAAATTGCCACATACAAATTATAAAAGAACTATAAAGAAAAAACTGGTAATTACAGAATTAACAACACAAACTGTTTCAACTTTTAGGTTGTGTTTTCCTATCCTAAATATTAAAGTATTTATTGGCGCAAAATTTCAAACAAATTCCCTACAGTAAAGTACATCATTAAACAATTATCACTAAAGACCGACCCGACGACAGTTTGAGTATTTGGCTGAAGTGCATTATGCATTACAGACTGTTTGTCTTTAAAAACTTCCGTTCATTGACGACTGACACGTTTTATTTAAAATACAGCCTTCGGGCCGACCGTTCGACTTGACAAGGTCTCGGTCGTTTCATTCATACTGTTATTCTAACACATTTTTCTTTAACGCTAAACATCTGGTCGTAGGATGTGTTATAATTGGATGGTGGTATGCGAAGTATAAAATTCCAGATATACAGAAATGTTACGGGAACTCATATGGTCGGTGTGCGAAGATTAAGTGCTGTACATATTTACTAAAACTTTTCATTAAAATATATTATTTTCCTAAAAAGAATATTATTCTATGTAGGCGTGATAATAAGCGAGGATTTTTAATGCAATTATATTCAAAACATCATATTTAAAAAAGAGTTTTAAAAGAATCTTCCTTAAAACCTTAATATTTTGGCTTAGGCTTTAACAATTAAACTAAGGTTTGGTTTTGTTTGACGAAAGTTTTTAAGATTTATTTCGGGAATGTTAGTTGCTAGAAGTCTGAAGTAACCAGGAAGTTGGCAGGTGCAAAAGGTGAACACCTCAGGCAAGTATGTAGGACGGTCATTGGCTAGGTAATTTTAAGAAAAACTCTATACTTATTTTGTTTTTTTACGGAATAAAAGTATACCATTATTTGTAAAAGCAAAATAGATCTGCTAATATTCTTTTAAACTATTTAAACCACGTTTAATGTGGACATACGTATGTCGAAGTAGGTCAGTAGTTCGTATATTTCTGATGACGTTTATTTTAAAATTACTACAAAAACAAGGGTTTGTTTAAGAGAGTAAAAAAACAGAACTTATTCAGATTCTGATAGTACTCAAGTAAATAAGCAAGAATAATACGAAAATTTCACAGTAGAAAAACTTAGACATCGCGTACATGAAATCAAACACTTACAATAGGTCATCTGTTAAAAATATAGTGCAGATTATTATTCAGACAAAGATTCCCAGAATTAAACATTGTTTACGACGTAGGCTGTGGGCCTGGGCGGTGTATCTATTTAAAGATTTATATTATAAATTACATCATATTGATAATATTTCTATTTGTAAATATATTCAGAACAATTTTTTTTTTGTAACGTTTATTGTTAATGTATAAAATAATTTTATTAAATATAAGAAATGTGAATATAGTTGCTATTTTTATAGGTGTTTCGCTACTACGAGTATACAGTTAAAGATTTATACATATATAAATTATATCTAAACTCAAAAAGAGGTGAAGGAAACGCCCATCTATAATAAGTTTCTATAAGACCATACACAAATTGGAAATCATTATAAAATTAAAAAAAATGAAGGAGGGTTTACATGTACCGTATATGTATAAATTAAAAAAAAAAGTTTATAAAGAAGATTGGCACATAATAAAAAAAGTTTGTTTTCATGATAAACTTGTTCAAACATTTTCAATGTGTTTCTAAGATGAACCTGTACTGTCTGTAACCGCAGTAACTCAATATTTTAGTGCACCTAACCGCGCGACTAACTGGTTATAAAGCCAAGGTTTCCAACACACAGGCACAATAACAATAGTTTTATGACTTGTTATTTGAAGGAAATTGAGGTTTTGGTTTAACAATTTTAATGCCTTCGCGACTTTGAATTTCCAGACAATTTCCTTTTATTATTTTGCGAATAAATCACAGAGGAAATCTTTAGGACATAATTACGTGTTTAATGTTTATATATCAATTTACCTAAAAACATTACTTGTCCCCTAAGCGATGAAGCTCATTCATAAGGTAAACCATTAGATATAAATTAGGAGTAAAGAAAGAAAAAAAGATCTTCGAAATCTAAATGAAAATGTCGCTGAACTATGGGATAATGAAGTCTGAAGGTTACAACAGCTGAAACAGTCTAAGTAGGTCGAGGTCTAACATAGTGAATATTTTTGGATTATTGTGCAACTGTTTTCTATCGTGACATACTTAAGTTCATCTCGATAGCGTTAATAATAATTTATAGAGCTTAACGTTGGCAAATGTACAACAAGCCATTCATAATTTTTGATTTATAGGTACTAAATACTTGATAAACGAAATTGCAAAACTCCTAATTCTTTTATATTCTGTGCTTGAAACTTTACATAATCTCACCTTACTAAAACTGATCACTAAAGCCAAACATTACAGCCTCAATATACCACATCCCTGTCGCAGTGGAAGGTATCTACGTGGGTTGTTTAAAACAAACGCAAGGATAAAAATATAACTGTTTAATATCTCAGTCATGCACAGTAAGCTTATTAATACATATTACAGCGTCGTGCTTCGGTAAAAGCGACTATTCGAAGTTAGCCCAGAAATCAACATCTTCTGAATCCTGCTTGGTTACCTCATTTTTTTCAGCAATTTCTTTCGCTTCATCTTTTTCCTCAAACGAACCTAATCTTGGCAAGCTTTTTTCTTGTCGCACTTCGAGTCTCTCATCGCTTGCTGTACTTGTTTCGTCGTTAAAACTATTATAATTCTTATCTTTGGACCGTTCCCTGGAGCGACTTCTGGAATAAGAACGCGCTACTAAATTAGGAGCACTTCCAAAACCGGTATAGTTATTCTCTCTATTCATGCTTTTAAACTCTTCTTCTTCGAGTGACGTGAACATTTTAAGTTCTTCCTCGCGCGAGGCACGTGACTCTTTAGAAGAATTCGACGATGACGATTTACGCATCCGAAAAGTCCTCCGTCGGCCACTCGGATCATTTCGTTGCAATGGCGTGAATTTAATTCCATCTAGTGATCTTAAACAGATTTACAAAATATGAGTCGTTTATAATTCTAGTGAAAGAGATCCATGCGTGAGTGTGACGTAAGAATTGTTCAGGAGCATGTGATGGCATACAATGAAATGGAAGCTAGGTCACTACAGAGCGTGTTGGTGACGGTATGAATGGGACGTGCTTTGACCACACATAATATTAACCTTAAATAGTTTTCGCTGTAAACAACATCTCCAGTTTTATCGTCATCGTATGACTGAAAATGTATTTCGGGCAGCGGCGCGGGGGATGGGCTCTTAGGGACATATTCCCATGACAGTTTCTCCTTGTCCTTTTCGCGAGAATTTTCTGAATCTGAAATAGTTTCAGAAGTAGTAGGTGATCGTTTTTTTTGTCCAACACTGAACGACCCTGACGCTTCCGATATTATCGTTTTGGTCTTTGTGGGTGTATACCTTTCAATTCTGTAATCACCATTCGCTTGAGCGTCTTCCACAGAATCTTGTCCGAAGCTAGATATTTTAGTTGAAAATAATAGAGCTGTAGTCTTGTCGCCGTAGAATTTGATAGCGCCAGATTTTATACATCCATTTTTGTCTTCATTGAAAGAAAGATAACCTTCAGACAAAGAAATGTATCCTCCTAGGCCGCTTTCAACTGTCCAATCCCGGGGTGACGATGGATTAGTTGATTTCTGAAGAAGCCTCGTGTAATATTCAACAAGGTCTTGAAAGTTTGGCTCGGTGTCTGGTACGACGCCACTTAGAATATGTCTTACGCACTCTATGGCTTCATTGAGCCCCGCGTAGGATATAACAAGAGATAGCATAAGTCCCATTGTAAGCGGTCACTATCCGAAGGGGAGGGCTGGGTGGAGATTGATAGGACGGGGGATGCAGCGAACTCCGGGGCAAGATATGAACTGAAATTAAAATATAGTACTTGCCAAAGTTTGTGTCCACATTTAGAATTGCTTTTGGCATTGTGACTAGACGAACGATTATGTTCAGTTTAAATATTTATTCAAGGTTTATTAGGATGATTTAATTAAAAGTATTTAATGCTCCAGGTACTTTGTGGTAGAATAAGATATAAATATGAAGCTTTCAGTGAAAAGGTACATGTTTTTGAATTGTAGAAATGCTACACGACCTAAGCTTGACATTGAAACCCGCTTAGACTGGAAATAGTATTTAAATTCGTCTAAATCGAGACTGAGTCATCGACCCCAACGTCCAAGGAGATAAAAATTGAATATTTTGCACTCGCGCAAAATTTCTTATGTTTTACATGTAAAAATCCGTTCCAAATTTTACGCAGTAAACAGAGGACTTGTCACATTGCCAGGGAAATTTTATTATTACCGTCAAAGTATTAGAAGTACATGAGGATTGACGATTGTTTCGAGATCATATAATTCACTTTTTATGAACTCAAATAGTCTTGTTCAAAAAATATCATATTATTTATTATTAATAACAATGCTATTGTTACTACCTACCT
>DWAJ01002833.1:0-16292 GCA_018238005.1 Eurema mandarina
TTCTTGCAGAAAACATCTGCCACTGTCGATACAAGATGGTGTACATACCGCCCGTCAAAGTACAGACGAGAGAAAAAGTGGAAGATGAAGAATACCATTGTATGGACATAAGTGAGTTTCACATTTTTAATATACGTACAATATATTTTTTAATCTAGTAACTGAGTACACGACGAATATCGACTCATCGAGTATCGATAACCACTTTTCATCATCATCACCCTATCATATAAAAAGACTCGTGCCAGTAAAATCCAGTGAACATTGAAAATAATAATAATAAAAGTATTTTTCTTTTATATGTTCAAAATGAAAAAAAAATAAACATGGTTTCAGTAACGGAACCTCCCCCCTTCACCCGGGTGTGTCCGTGCACCTATCGGACTAAACCAGTGTTGCCAGACCTCGTGGACCCTTACTGCTTACAGTTCAAAGCGTTGCCATTGAGAACCGGTGAGTTCTAGTTATTTTGGTAGTTCCTGTTCTTTCAAACAGATGTATTTTGTTTCGATATGTGAATATTTACCTTTGAGAAGTGGCTTTGTAGCGACCGCTTCTAATGCGCCGAATTCTGAATCGCGCTTATGATATTTGTTCGAGACTTAGCAAATACAACTTCTCTCGACATCTCTCATCGGGGCCTATCGGCCAGCCAGTGGTTCGACTGGTGGATAATTTGGTTCATAAAAAAAGTTGACATCCTAAGGAGGATGCTCCTCCTTAGGATCCATCCTCCTTATTCCTCAACTTCTTCTAAATACGAACAACTGTTAGTTATAGACGTTTTAAAATGTTCAATGATTTAAAGCGTGTATCGACTTTTCTCGCAGACTGTACATTATACTATTTTATTTTACTAGTTTATGAAAATACTTAACATAATGCTTCTTTTATACAAAAATCACTTCATAAATGACCTATGAGTATTAAGACGTTTTGAATTATTTAATGTTTTGGAAGATAAATTATTGTTGTTTTTTTACATTTAGTTCGTTCGCGAACGATACAATTACGCAATCTATCGTCGCTACCAGCAAAAATATCGACCGCAGTGCGAAGGTGGCCTCGAGTACACAAGCGGACTTTGAATCCAGGTTAGTCAAAGTCAAAGTCAAAGTCAAATACTATTTATTCTTTACTAGCTGTTGCCCATTGCGACTCCATCTACGTGGACTTTCATATGAACCTACCCCCCTGCCCTATAACTCTTTTTTCCAATTAAACAGTAGCCTATATCTTTTCTCAGACCCTAGACCATATGTGTACCAAATTTCATTAGAATCGATTCAGTAGTTTTGCCGTGAAAGCGTAACAGGCAGACAGACAGAGTTACTTTCGCATTTATAATATTATAAACATAGTAGGAATGATTTCTGGCTCTGTTAATAAACTTTTTTAGTCACGATATGTTACATTGTATTTTGCGCTTCATAGCTTTCGTATTAATTAAAATGAATACAATTCTAGATAAAAAATATTTCTCTCAAATGCAATCGAAAACGTATGTTAATTTCCTCTTCAAACATTTTTAGCTTGTATCATAAAGCATTTTAAATATAAACTCCAATTTTAATTGCAACAAACTTGCGAGAAAATTACAAAGACATCCAGCAGTTTTTGCGTTAAAGAGCAACAAACATACTAACATACTTTCGCGTTTATAAGATTAGTAAGGTACAATATGTAAATTATATTCACACGTACGGGAATCGAATCCACGTCCAACGGAATTAAACGCGTTAAATGATAAAATGTTATCAATTTTAAAACAATTTAAAAGCGATTAAATTTAATCTCTATGGCCCTTAGAATAGGAGTTATAACCGGATCGCTATACATGCTGTATGTAAATCAAGGTGTAATTGTATTGGAGTTTATTTTTAAAGTCTTAGAGTTCAAAATCGCTTGGCAATGGTGAAGCTATTCTTGTTTGTTGTGAGAATTTTGACCACTTCGTGTGTGGTCCGGTGGCAGTGAAAGGTACTCTACTTGGAATAATTTAGTTTTGCGAATTTTTAAAAATAAATAATTATTAAATATTTCAGGACACTTTGCACAGCGCCATCTAGTCCCGCGCTAAGGAGAGCTTGTGTTATGGCAACTAGATAACGGATAAATACGTACTTTTCTTTCGTAAATACATACATACAATACTTAGCAACTCGCAGACTTAAAAAAAATACAAATGTAAATTACAAATATATTTTCCGGTGTGGGTATCGAACCCGCGACCCTTTGCGCAGACAGTATTTGTGATACCACTGCGCCAAGCGGTTGTCAGAATTGATTTTGAAATGAGACGTTTTTGTTATTGCGTGACGATTATCTTTTGTTTTTCTTTAGTAATTATATGTTTAGACTCGCTGCTGCCCGCGACTCCGCGTGGACTTTCATATAAACTTTGACCAGGGGGGGTCCCTCTATTAACCCTTTTTTCCAGTAAAAAGTAGCCTGTGTTCACCAAATTTCATTACAATATGTTCAGCGGTTTGGCCGTGAAAGCGTAAAATTATAAGAAATATATTGAAAAATTAAAATAGAACGCGCAAAACCGCATTATAAGTTTATCATAAAGTAAAGACAATTAATTATATTTATTAATAAAAAAATAATATATAAAAATATGTGTTAATGCCTTTTGAAACCATACATTATTCATATCATATCAACGATTGACTTACAAGGCATAAAAGCGAAAATTTGGAAGGGACGTAACTTAGGTACCGTAGAGGCGCACTAAGGAAGGAAATCTCACGGGAACTGGAACGAGCGGGAAAATCCCTTTGTATGAAAAATCTAAACCACTTAAGTTAGACGCTTGAAATTTAACAGGTACCTTAGTAAGCTTAAAGCTTAGTTGCAACAGGATATTGCAAAATTCTCATGGGAATGGGAGTTAGCGGGAAAAAACATTTGTATATAGGTAGGATAGGTACAGCGTGAACGAATTCCCGTCGGGTCATCTAGTTTAATTATATAATTGATCTTTCGTAAAAGAAGTTAGACTATAAGACTTTTATAACATATTTTATAGGCACGATTTTGTTTACGTTAAAATTACGTTTTCGTGTTTCTTAAAGAATAAAAAAAATGTTTATTTATTATTTTACAATTATTGACTATTTTTACAGAATTTCTTCCAATACAATAGTGAATACTTCATAAAAAAATGAAAGAATTACTGGTATAATAGCAAGGACAGCGTCATGAAATTATAATTATTATATACTTGGGGTCCTTCAAGAAGAAAGCATACTAATAGGCCGGGCCCACTCCAAAGCTGTCAAGCTCTGCGAGTGTTGATGGGCGGTGATGACCACTTTCCATCAGGTGGCTCGCCAGTATCTTTATAAAAGTTTTAGTATGTTCCCCTTGACCCCTATACGCTACAGTGAAACGCAAACAAATGTTCTTTTCTCCTATATACTGTGAAAATTTTCACACCAAAAAATGGATTTAGGTTAGACTTTAGGTGTTGCTAATTTTTAGGTTTTAGATGTTAAGTTTTAGATGGTAGTGAAGAAGTTAGGTGTTAGGAGTTAGGTGTTAAATGTTAGATTTTAGGTGTTAGATGTTAGATGGTAGGTGTTAGGTTTTAGGTGTTAGATGGTAGGCGTTAGGCTTTAGGTGTTAGATGGTAGGTGTTAGGTTTTAGGTGTTAGATGGTAAGTGTAAGATAGTAGTTGTTAAGTGTTAGGTGCTAGGTGGTAGGTGCCAAGTAGAGCAACATTCGCACAGTATAACCAGTTTGCATTCGCGCGGTTTTGCTAACCACAGTTTCCCTGTGCTTATTACAATTATTTATTGGCTATTGGTTCGTGTAAATTTAGCTCGAACCCCGGCTTTGTCTGCAATTTCGAATTAAATATCTACGGTTAAGTCAAAGGTCTAACATGTGTTCTCTAACTAGGCTATATAATTATAGTAACACTCGAATCGTCACGGTATTACAAAACATTTACCACCGGCTCGGAAGGCTTCTACAGAGAAGAACCGGCAAGAGACTCTGATAGTTGCTCTTTTAAAATAAAAAAATACAATAGTAATTAACGTACATAACTACATAACAACAACCTAAGTAACATTATGTACGCGAAGAGATGGATTTAAACAATTACTTATTTCAAAATTAAATAAATTAAAATCACCTCATTCAATATAATAAATTAAGACAAATATTAACAGACATATTTACTTAAGATTTATTATTAATATGTTTGTACAAATTAATAAATTATTACAATTATAAAAGATATTGTTTGAACAATTGTTGAAACGTGACAAACAGAGTTGAATTCGCATTTTTAGCGAACTAAACGCATCCCGCGGTTTTACCCGCGTAGTTCCCGTCCCCGGGGCAATACCGGGGTAAAAAGTATCTTATGTGTTGATCCAGGGTCTAATCTATCTGCATACCAAACCTCAGACAAATCCGTTTAGTAGTTTTCGCGTAAATAAGCAGCAAACGTACATATATCATATCAAATTTATAATGTTATATTTGAACATACGTTCGTTACATTCGTTACAGAATTGTTTGTACAATTACGAGTATTATAATTTATTAAAATTTGCTAATATTAGCTCGGCCTTGTCGATTGACATATTTAAAATTTGCTAGAGTTTAACCGCGACTTCGTCAGTCGAGAATAGTCCAAATTATATTTGTCCCTATTAATATTATAAATATGAAAAAGTAACTCTGTCTGTCTGGAACGCTTTCACGCCAAAACCACTGAACCGATTGTAATGATATTTGGTACACAGATGGTCTAGAACAAGAGAAAAGACATGGGCTACTTTTTAACTGGAAATAAGGGTTATAAGAGGGGAGAGGGGTTAAGTTTAGATATTTGCAGTTATATAAATTCTCAACAAGCTGAAAATTGGTGAGATCGTTTAAAATCTTTTCCCTGTATGGAAAAATTCTATTCAAGGTCAAAAATGTGATGTATTTGCAATTTTTTATGTAGGTAACTTCACTCTAATTTTTCGGTCTAATTTGACCAGACTACAAAATAATAGTTTCTCGTGCTTTTAATTAAGACTAGTGTAGGCCTAGTTTATATATGTTTGTATGTATATTTAATTTCTTAAAATCGTTACTTTAGACCAAACTAATTAATTTTGATATTATAATTAATTATATGCAAAATTTTCAACAGATGGCGTGACAAGCTACTCAAAATGGCTGCGGTGTCCTCCGCGCACATCGATCGAATCAAGGTCCAAGACCACAGCGACGATGAGCAGGAACCCTTCTCACCCCGCGAGGCCAGCCCTGACCCCGAAGAGGAACCACAACATATACACTCATCCCCCTTCTCCATACACAACGTCCTTAAGAAAGAACGGGACAGCCACAGTCCGGAGAACGTCTTCTCCACAGACAAGCTGCTTCAAAGCACGCCTAACTACGAAGAAAGTTCTAGAAACTCCGAAAGCGTCAGTCCGAGATTGGACGATGAAAACGCTACAGAGATCAGTGTTGATGATAACTCATGCTGCAGTGATGATACCGTTCTGTCAGTCGGTAACGAAGCACCAGTGAACTATGACAAACCGGACAACCAGCTGACATCCTTTAAACACATACAAACGCACCTCAATGCCATATCACAGTTAAGTCAGAACCTAAGCATGAACCAACCGCTACTCTTACGACCTAACCCCATAACACCAAACCCTCTCATGTTCCTGAACCAACCGTTCTTTCAAAGCACAATGAGCCCTGATCTTAAATCTGTTCCTCGTCCTCAAAGCTTCAGTCCACAATTCAGTGGGTTCAGACGTACCCAGGAGTTCTGTAGATCAGACGAAAGGCGTTTTCCCAAGTCGCCCGAAGAGTCTGAAGGCGACTACAACCAGAGTTTGAAGTTTAGCATAGACAATATTTTGAAGGCGGATTTCGGGAGGAGGATTACAGATCCGTTGAATAAGAGGAAGAATGTCAAGGGTAGGTTCGAGGGGAAGAAGGAGGCTCCAGTTCAGAAGGTTGAAGAGTCTAGAGTCCCGGAAGTAAAGCCCAGTGATAAGGGCGCGATAGATTTGTCCAAAGTTGATGACGCAGCCAGCAACTCCGCGTCGAGCACTGGTAAGGACATCTACCTATCTATAACATAAAACATTCATCTACATTTTGAATGTTTTGTATTTTACTTCTTGGCCTTCCTTTTCTTAGCTATTTTTATTCTTTGTTATTTTATACTGCCTGCTAGACATCACTATTAGTGATAAGGCTGCCAATTAAATGGGCATAGTTACTCGAAATGTTTATATTTTTATTTATTTATGGCACATAATGTAATGAAGAATAAATAAAAATGTATAGCCAAATGTGTTGCTAAGTGCATAGCTTGAAACTTGAACCGATTTCAATAGTTCTTTTTCTAGAATATTCCTTGAAGTACGAGGATTATAATTTTAATAATTTATTTATTTATAATATATTAATAACTAGCGACCCGCCCCGGCTTCGCTGGCATATATTATGCATGTATTTTAAATGTAAACCTTCTTCTTGAATCGCTCTGTCTATTAAAAAATCGCATGAGAATCGGATGCGTAGTTTTAAAGATTTAAGCATACATAGGGATATAGGGACAGAGAAAGCGACTTTGTTGTACTATATAGTGAAGTGCAGATATTAATTATATTAATGTTGTAGGTACAACAAGCGGCGAAGGGCCAATGGTTTGGCCAGCTTGGGTCTACTGTACAAGATACAGCGACCGACCCAGCTCTGGTGAGTATTGAACTTTAGTAATACACATACTAGCTGTTGCTCGCGACTTCGTTTTCAACGATTTCTATTTTGTATGTTAGAACTATGAAGTTGCCAAAAGAATATATAATTTTATAGAACTGCAGCGTAAATTTGATAAACATAAAGAGGTACGATTTAGATCATTTAAAGAGGGACACATTTGTGTCGCACATATAATGAAATATCAGTTGCTAAGTCTAATGTAGACACTTTCGGTAATTTCTACAAAAATTCTAAAAAAATAATTACTGGTAATATGAAAGCCAAACATCTATCTACCACCTCTCATGTCACATAACTACAATATATAACCTACAAGCTGTTGCCCGCGACTCCGTCCGCGTGGACTTTCATATAAACTTTGACCCCCCCTTATAACCCTTTTTTCCAAGTAAAAAGTAGCCAAGCCAACAATCGGTTCAGCGGTTTGGCTGTGTAAGCATAAAATTGTTAAAAGTTTCAACCCCTCGCGCAAACTTTTGGGGGTTGATTTAAAAAAAAAAGTAGCCTGGGGAAGGCCCCAGGCTCTAGACCATCTGTGTACCAAATTTCGTTCTAATCGGTTCGGTATTTTTAGCGTGATGGAAGGACAGACAGAGTTACTTTAGCATTTATAATATTAGTATGGATATTTGTATCTACTGTATCAGGCGCATATGATGATATTAACCATCATATTAATAAGATGAAATGTACACTATTTCGGGTTACTGTCTCGTTCAGTTTTTAATGCTATATTTATATGTAGTACTAGCTGTGCCCGTGACTTCACCCGCGTGGAAAAGTGATTTTGGGCAGTATTTTTGAAAATGCCTAACCCGCGCCAACAAACGTTCAGCAAGTTCAACGTGATTCTTTAAATTGCCATAACTTTTTTATTTATCAACGGATTGACATGAATTAAAGACTAAATGTTAAGTTAAGCTTACCACAATATATCATTGAAACCCCTATCCAGATAGGATAAGCGGTTTCTGATATTAGCGTGCACAAAGAAACAGACAAAAATTCCAAAAATCATTGTTTTGGGTTCTATTGCGTTAATAAAGGTCTCCTGTAATATTTTTTGTCATGTATCCTCCATGTACAGACAGGAACTCGTTACGTTTTTATTATATGTATAGATAGATTTGGGATGCAGGCGAATTATAAATTTCTTATATCCAAAGTAATAAGTTTCTTGTTAACAAACAAGAAACTTAAAGACTAACATATTTTATGTTTCATATACTCATTTGTCTCATCTTAATGGACTAAGAATAAACGCTTAGACAATCTCTTATCAATGACCTTGAGGTAGTGATAACGTTCAGGCATGCAGCAAACATGACATCATCTAAATGTCTAAATTATTAATGACTGCAATATAATGACGACCACTCGATGCAGTGGTAAGACACTTTCTACGGTAAGGGTTGTGGGTTCGATCCCCAGGCGGAACAAACACATCTATATTTTATATTAGTATCTTTTTGGGGAACTTGGAAGTTTTGCTACATATATGATATGAATATATTTAAAAAAAAGTATGTAGTGTTACAAAACATGAGCTTTGCTTAGCGCGGGACTAGATGGCGCTGTGATAAAAATGAGCAACTAATTTTTTTTGTGTGTTTATCTGCACTGAGCGTCAGGGTCTTGTAGTAATATCAGGCGTTTTTAAAAGACTACTTATTAGTTTATTTAGTGTGTCTACCAAACCAGTCATTGTGTTTCTAAATTCATTGAAAATGTTCTTCTTTTTCTTCTTGGTCAAATGGTAGTGCTGTGTTATCGCAATTTTGCCAATGTCTAGTTGTGTGTAGATACAATAAGTTTGGGGGTCGATATTTGGTTGTGGCAATCAGCAACACGTGCTTCCAATACAACAGACAAACATCGACCCCATTGAAAATGTTGCTGGGTAAGAATCACTTTTTAGTGATAAAACCGCCTTTTACATTTATTCTATAGACTAGCTGTTGCCCGCGACTCCGTCCGCGTGGACTTTCATATAAACTTAGAATATATATTTTAAAAATTCCAAAAATCATTGTTTTGAGTTCTATTTTTTCTCATATATCTTCCATGTACTGTCTGTACACTCTTCACGTTTTTATTATATGTATAGATAGATATAAAAAGTAATAATAATACTAAATTCGAGAAAACAAATTGTTATTGATAAACTGAATGACTGCCTATTATTTTTTAGTGCTAAATGCTAATAGAATTCGTGAATGCCAAATTGATATTTCGTTATTAGGAAGTGAGCAGATACGTGTTAAATGCACGTTTTTTATTTTTTAAACGCCTTAATAACATAACATTACCTTTTTATGTATTGTATGTATGTATTTACAAAAGAAAAGTATGTATATGTAAGTTATTCCGTTATCTAGTTGCCATAACACAAGCTTCGGCTTAGCTTGGAACTAGATGGCGCTGTGTATAAATGTCCTGAAAATATTTATTTAGTTCTATTCATCTATGTTCTGCGTAATATGCGTGTCTTTATATTTAGATTAAGATATAACCTGTGACTAATAAATGAAAGGCTAAAGACACTTCGCGGGTATTATTAACTTAAAACTAAATTAATAATAGATTTTATAACGATATAATATATAGTAAGAAGTCTACCTAGATTTCTTACTCTAGAAAATCTACTCTTACGACGATAAAGCTGAAAAGAAGGAATGGTTATGGCAGTCTGTGTGTTTGTTCCATCGTAAGGTCTAAACTCTAAACCATTGACCCGAATATTTATGACTAGCTGTTGCTCGCGACTTCGTTCCCGTTGATTTGTTTTTCCATTATTTCTTCGCTCCTATTAGTCGCAGCGTAATGTTATGTAGCGTAAAGCCTTTCTCGATAAGTTTTCTATTTAATAAAAAAAGAATTTTTCAATTCGAACCAGTAGTTCCTGAGATTAGCGCATTCAAACAAACAAACTCTTCTGCTTTATATATTAGTATAGATATAGATTATATATTGAGACAGTGTGGAGGTTTGTCTGGGCTAGTATAAACTGTGTTACACAGACAGGCGCATTATAGAGTTCGTGTGTGTGTGTGTGTTTTCATGTGTATGTGTGTGTTATGTGAATTACAATGAGGGATGATAGAAATTTTATTTGTAGTTATTAAACGTGTGTTGGATGTTTCTTTACTTTTCAAGGAAAATTTTTCCGGTATTTAGAATTATGTTTAGCACCCGCTTAATATGTCATACGTTTACATAGTGTATATGTATATATGGATATATAATTAGCATCCTCGGATTCTTTGAAGATGGTTGCTATTGGTATTTATATAATTTCGAGATGTGTTTAAAGAACCTATGCAGATCGACTTTCAGAAAGAGACAATCGGACAATTTCGATTTTATAGAGTGCTATCTCTTTTGTACACTTATTATGCGACGTATCTGTTAAGCCGAAAAAATAATTTGGTCTCTTTTTAACGATCGTCGTAATTTAATATTTTTGATTATTATTATTTTTTCTTGCAGATGTATTTAATTTATTATATATTTTACATTTCGCTTAATTTTTGCCTGATTTTTCCTTATCTTAGACAATATAAAAATTAGTATGTATAGCTAGTATGTACTGACTAATATATTGTCTCGATTAAAAGCTTATGTTATACTAGATGACCCGCCGCGACTTCGTTCACGCTGTACCTATTCTACCTATCCTCAGTTTAGATTCATACAAAAGTTTTTTTCCCGCTTACTCCCGTTGCCGTGGGAATTTTGCAATATCGTGTTGCAAATAACCTTTAAGGTTACTAAGGTACCTGCATGCCAAGTTTCAAGCGTCTAACTTAAGCGGTTTAGATTTTTCATACAAAAGGATTTTGCCGCTAATTCCCGTTCTCGCGGGAATTTCGGGAATTCCTTTCTTAGTGCACCTCTACGGTACCTAAGCTACCTCCCTTTCAAATTTCAAGTGCCTACGTTTAGCCGTTTAGGCTGTGCGTTAATATATCAGTCAGTCAGTCAGTCAGTTTCTCCTTTTATATATATATATAGATAGATAAATGTTGATTCGTATTTAACATACATAAATATATATAAATAGTTATAATATTAATAAAAAAGATAATTTAATTGTTTGAAAACGAAACAGGAAATTCACCGTTACAATCTTTGCTTAAAGCTTAAAATTGACACACCACAACGTCAAACATATAAAGAATCATAGGGAAAAAAATTTTAAAAAATATTATGTAGGTTTATAAATATTTACTCTGCACGATAATGTCAAATGGTTTAAGCCTTAAGGTAACAGATAAACAATGACGTTCTTAAGTAAATGTCAACACATGGCTGGCAAATGTTCGTTGTAAACAATTTATACTACAAGTCACGTAATTCTAGATTTCATAATAATTATAACTAAAGTTCCCTATTTTTTTGTGGGGAATTGTTAATAGGATACCCATGGACCTCATGGGAAAGGACCATGGGTTATGTTGGACTTGTAAAGACCAAAAACCCCACTGTGTATTTATCCCTTATTAGTTATAGTACCTTCAGACTCAATGCCTCCTGCCGCTTGGTTCAGTGGTAACAAAACTGCCTTCCACAGCGAGGTTCGATCCTTACACTGGAAAATAAATTTGTTATTTACCTTTGTATCTTTCTAGAGTCTGGGTTGTAACGTATTATATGTATTTACAAAAGACTAAAATGTATTTGTAACTAGCGGCTTCGCGCGCATATATTATGATGTAAGCTATCCTATCTTTTATATCAAATTGCAAGATTACAGATAGATCAAATTGCAAATTTAATTTAAAATCGGTTCAGTAGTTTAGTCAATCACGGACAAACAACGTGACACGTAATCTATATCTACATAAGAATATTATAAGAAGTAAAGTTTGTGTGTTTGTTAATTTTTTTTTCGATTTTAAAAATTCTTTCACCAATAGAATGCCACATTATTACTGAGTGTCTTAGGCTATATAAAAACCGAAAAATAAAAAGGCTTTTATGTGGTTGTCTGTTTTGCAAAGTGAATCGGAGATAAAACGTTAAAATAAAGCGTTTCTTACGAACGCTGCCTTAACTATGAAAGATATATTTTTGAATTCTAGAGATGAGTTCTAAAAAATGTGGAGCTTGAAAATGACTTCAAAAAAGCCAACGACAGCATATGTCTAACTTTTATATTTAAATTACAAAAATAACAAAGGATTATTGACTTTATGCCCAACGAAGTGGGCACGGGTCAGCTAGTTTATATATATTATTAAGATTTAGTTGCTACAACATTAGCTGCTTAGTATGGTACTAGATGGCGCTGTTTTAAAATAAGCATCCTGAATCTATTTATACATATATCGATATTTTAATGTTGCCTCAAACTCTCATATATAAAATCATAACGCTACCAAATTAAAAATACTCATAAAATTTATACTATGTTACAGATTAATGATGTACAGAAAACGCAAGGACTACGCTCCGTTGGTAAGCGGTGAGGATTTGAAGCTTCTATCAAGACGACCATACACCGAACTTCAGAGTTTAAACGGTTACTCTAACGCTAGAGAGCGGTGAACTCGATTTCCCCTACCATTCACCTTGACGAGATCACATCGAGATACGTTCGACTTGCAATATTTTAGCTCGCTTTAGTCCATACTCATTTAAACCTTTTTACAATTAACATGTGGGATTTCCTTTTTTTACAACTATTATCGCTTTAAATTAAGTAAAACTTTTATGTACTTTTCGACTTGTCTTTTAACATATTTTGTATTGAAATATCAAGGTACAGTTCGTATTTAAATAAAATGTAACAATTATAAATGTAGATTTTCTATCACGCTATCGCTGTGTTCTTTACTTTAAATTGTCACACGATTTTAACTTTTTTGGAACGTGCAATGTAAAAATTAAGTTAAAAATCAATCAATCAGAATTACTGTATTGCTAGGTTTAAGTTTTATGACTATACTAACTACGTATTGCTTTCTAAATTATTAAATATAGAAAGTAAAAAAATATGTTATATCTTAAAATAAGTAAGTACCTAAATCGATCAGACTTTTGGTATATAAATAAAAACAGAGAACGTAATTATAACACAATAATTTGTATTTTTACAAATGTTTATTATAAAAACAGACGTTATACGATACAGCACTGTCTTTGAATTGCTCAATAAGTCAATAACGGTATCTCGGAATCTGTTCGTCTTTGCTCGCCTTCGTCGAGTGTGTTCATCGTAAAATCATCGAAACAAATGGTAGGGAACAATCCAACACATTCAGTATAAAGTTGAAAAGATTGTTGGATTTTTAATATTAAATGGAGTTTGTATAATAATATCTTCATCGAGCTGTGAATATAATCTCTCGTGTATATAAGTATAGGTACATTGGCATGTATTGTCTTGTATACCAAAAAATCTTTTTGATCAAATGGATAGCTCATAAAATAGGTTTTAATTCAGTGTTTAGAAATTTAGAATGTAAATTATAAAATTAACTTGTTTTTGAATTCAGAGGTTTTTGATATTTGGTTCGTAAAAGCGGGAATCTTTTGGTCTGGATTTTTAAAAATAATTATGTTTGTTTTAGATATTAATAAGAGCAGTGCTTGGCAGTTTGGTTTGTAATCAATTAAAGCAATATTCGTATACATTTATTATCAATTGTATTCTAGAGCTATTTGAAATCACATTTTTACCAACCATTATTACGTTGATTTTGACGGTTTATTATTATTTAGATATCGAGTATAAATAATTTATTTCAGATTATTTTTTTTTCTGATAACACAGAAACTTACAGAGGTTTTTATTCTGTTTAAGAAGAACGGAGAAGTCACACACAAAGGAAATCGGGGTCCTAACAATAATGACTTTACATTTGAACAACATATACTAATTATTATAGGTACATAATATATATTACAATTTACAATACCAATTCTCAACTATTGAAAAAAAATATGATGAAGACTCCTATGGTCTAAAATTGTAAATTGTGACGTCAGTGTCATATGACTTTGAAATGACAAAAATATGTTACGTCAAGTCATAACGGAATGGGCCCTTTTCACATCACTATAATAATATAATTTAACTGACATTTTAATTTCATTTTAACCGACTTCAACAAGGAGGTTTCTCAATCTGACCGTATATATGCTTTTTTAAATGACTTATATTATAAATCTTTAATTAATTGATATATTTATATGACATAAATAGTTATTCATGACACGAACAAAGCGTTCGACTGTGGTTTTCTATTAAAATATATTTTAATATAGGTATTACTAAATGAGAGTATTATTAGAGTTTAGTAGTAACTTTAGTTTTAAGTAGACAAATTTGTTTTTATTCTAAAATTGTAAATAATAGATTCGTATGTTGTTCCTTGCATTTACCGTAAAAGTGTGATTTCAGACGGGCGATGTGATTTAGTGAATTTTCCGTAATTATAGAGTTAGATAATTATTATTTAATATAACGATGTGTTAATAGTTCTGTATTTGTGTCATCTGGTAACTCATAGTGATTTGTATTGATATAGCGAGAGGAAATTACATTATGAATTTGAAGATATTTTTTTGTTTTATTGATGTTTTTCACTCTAAAATGATCACTTCTGGATATTCAATAAGGGAAGATTAATGACTCGTTCCCTCTTCTTCCTTTCAAGCAATTCCTTTCCTTACCTCCCTTTAAATATGGCAGTGGTGTAACAAATTTCCCTTTCTGACAACAAGAACAGTTTTTTATATGAAACGTACGTAAAATGCTTATTTTGGAAAAAAAACCTTAAATTAGCAGAGTTTTCTAAATCTACACATCTTTGTTATTGATTTTTAATTTTATCTATACTAATATATAAAGAAGTAAAGTTTGTGTGTTTGTTAAATTGTAAGGGGTAATCTTTGGATCTACTGAACCGATTTTAAAAATTCTTTCACCAATAGAAAGCCACATTATGGTTGAGTGTCATAGGCTATGTAAAAAAGGATTGTTAACACTATGCCCAACGAAGTGGGCACGGGTCCACTAGTTCGGAAATAAAAACAGTTCTTTTAAACTTCTAATAAGATCATACATTATAGTCTCTGAATGGAATCTGGTTAACTCCTTTAATCTTTTTAAACACATATGCTGCGTAGTTTTCACATGACTGCTTTTACGATTATTGTAGAAATATTTCTCTTAGAACACACGATGGACATTGGTATAGATTTTTCATTTTAGTTTACGATATGGAGTGCCATATATGAAATATGACAAGCAATTTTTTTCAATTTTCATACATTTATTGCTGTTTCTTTAACTTGAGTATGAAATTAATGTTTTAAGACGTGGTTATGAGAATCTTTTAAAGAAAATCAATTGGGCTTCAAAAAATTATAGTTTTTATATGTATTGTATGTAAAGAAAATCTTACCTTACATCTACAAATTTGATAAATAAATTATATTAATCAACCCTTTACACTTTCACTTTACTCTTTTAGATAAAAAGAATTTAACGGAAAATTGTTTCATTATATCTCCGTCGAAAATTCGTGTCAATATTTGTCTTATTACACCCCACACAGTCGATACAGACGGTCATACAGTCCATGAAATAAGAATTTAAGAGTTACAATAATTCTCATAGAGCTAAAAATTGGTATGAACGTTCAGAATACTATAATAAATCAATTATGAAAAGTCCTCATCCCTTGAGCAAAAATTTTTATAGCTGGTGAAAGTTTGCGAAAAGGTTTTTTGCGTTTTACAGCAAAAATAGATTAGACAAAAAACTTTTTTAATATAATAATATAATTGTGTGTTATAAATAAACTTATTCATCTCACTTGCAGAGCGAATAGCAAACATTTTTCAACTCGACACAATACGTGTTAGGTAGCCCCTTATAATTTTTGATATAGTGAATTAAATAATATTCAGGTCAGGCTCCTTTTAGATTGTATGAAAACGTAACGACTGCCTTATTTTTTTATTTAGGTTAACGAGACATGACCGCAAAGTGGGTGTCTTTAGAAGTTGTACTTGAAAAATTTGAAGGACTCAACGGGTCGGGCGAAATTGCAGGAGAATTTTCGATTTTTCACTGCTTATATTTTTATAGAAATAACGCGATTTAAAGGTGAAATTTGTTCCTTGAATTATTATTGTTATCTGTTATATTTTAAGGCAGTAGTGGATTGTTAAGGCAGGATGTTTAGAGATTCGCGAAAGAGTGTAAAGATGTCCCTGACCCCTACCCGCTGTCGTAAGATGGAACGCAGGAGGGAGTTGATCGGTACAAGTACGACATTTTTTTATATAATATGAAGAGGGGAGACGAGCTGGACGCACTCCTGATGGTAAGAGTAACGCCAGCCCAATGCAGTGCTGCCCGGAACTTTGCTATGAAGCCCAACTCCGGGCAGGGATGCACTACACCGACGCTCCCCACTTTGAGTCATCAGATGTTGTCCCATTAGCCCAGTAATTTCGCTCGCTACAGTGTCCTTCAGACCGGAGCACCGTGACATTTTCACATCAC
>DWAJ01002834.1:0-16283 GCA_018238005.1 Eurema mandarina
CGGTAAAGCCTGTAATTAAGCCGTATCAGACTTGTGGTGACGGGTGATTATGATAAATGATACGCGAATTCGTTCGTGCATTCCGTTAGGATATTAAGATTGTTTCATTCAAAATTTGAAATTGTAAGTCTTGTTATGAATGTTGGACGTTGTAATTGTTCTTTGCGGAATTAAATAAGATTTTGTTTTTTTCTTTTGCAACCAATTAAGTCTTATATCCGTAATATAATAGACTCTTGCTTTACTTGGTGTCTTGCGATCGGGAATACAAACATGGATGATAGAAGAGTGAGACGAAAAATGCGTTAAGATTCTATAAATTACTTGCGATAGATGTGTACCGATAACTTTTTGACGATGTACTTTCACATTTCTTATAAACTTATTTTTATTCCTCGAACACTTCAGTAACAGTATAAATATTTCAATGTTTAAATTTAAATTTGGTATGTAGATAGATGATAGATACCCTGGATTAAGACATAAGATACTATATATCCCGGTATTGCCCCGGGAACGGGAAAAACCCGGATACACGGCGGGGCACGGCTAGTCTTAATATATATAAATTACGCGTCACGTTGTTTGTCCGCGATTGCCTCTTAAACTTTACTGAACTTTACTTTACTGAACCGATTTTAAATTAAATTTGCACACCGTGTGCAGTTTAATTTAACCTAAAAGATAGCATAGCTTATATCGACATTTTTTTACATGCAATATATCCGAGCGAAGTCGGGGCGGGTCGCTAGCTCATAAATATGTTTCTATAGACTGTGTCCCTGAGTGGCCTGTATTCATGGACAACACAAACTGATATCATCAGGTGACTTGCACGATCTATTCATAGAGTATAATATCTGCATATAAAAGGAAGTTTTTAGGCCTATCAGTTGAAGTGAAAGCCTTGGAATCGGTAGCGAATATTTTTAATAGAACGTCCTTCGAAACTTGCGAATCGATATTTCGATTAATCGATCTTGTTTTTTTGATTATATACCTTATAATTATATCTTGGAGTTGGCGTGTTCTGGACGAAAACCTCGGAATAATGTAAGTGTTTAAAAATACATATTAACAATTATTTTCAATACACTTTTGTTTACTTTTGAGTTTATGGCAATCAGAAGTTAATACAGAGGTTATTCTATCTATAGAATAGTACTATAGACAAATAGTCTTTGAAATGCGTTCATAAATGATTTCCTTACTAATAAACAAACTCGCAAAGTAAGTGCTTATTAATAGAATCATTTATTATAGTAACAATGATTCGAAATTTTAAAAGCCTAATGTCTCATAATAGACTGTACTTATCTACCTACAATAATTAGTGACGTAAGATAAAGAAGCCTTATTAAAAAATAACAATACGAAATTTTATAAAAGCCTAATTACGAAAGTATCTAAGTAAAACCTTTTTTCATTTAAACTTAATAAAGGTACCTTCGCTTACCTTACGACGAGTATTTTACAACATAACTTTGTGCTCCTTAAAAAGCTCGATGAATTTATAAAAAGGAAAATTTACGAACTGTTTACAAAATTAAACCTTTTATTTTGTAGGAATTTTTGGATTAGACGTACAATGTTTGTGAACTTATTTTTAACCTGATTATTTAAGTAACGGTTAATTCAGTCTAAGTAACATAATAGTACCTATTAATTATATATAATTCATCTTTTTGGGCATATCTAAATATTAATTTTCCGATGTATTTTTGTTCAAACTACTGAGTTTATGATAACCTTTTAAATAATGACCCGGTTGACACGGGATAAAATTTTTTCGTGAACCTTAATTGTAATCATTACTTTATAGTATATTAAGTAAATTTGGAAGTTTTTAAATTTCATTACTATCACTAAATAGTATTTTCTTTCAAGCAATCGAAATGATGTCGTGTTAATTATCTACATCAGTCTTTTATTTTAATTCCTACATATTTTTAATATCGTTTTAAAAAATAGCTTTATAAAAGTATTAATAGACCGTAAAAAAATTATGATCAATAAAAAAGGCTTATGTTAGAAATGAAGTTTTTACACTTATGTTTGTCGTGGGTAATTTTCCGGAATTAGTTCCAGAAAATTATACAGTTTTTAATTATTTAATCATAAGGTTTGATTGATAAAAGATTTTAAAATAAGCCTCGGTATTTTTTATATATATTTATAATTCATATCTTCTTTTCAAGCCTTTCTTAATAATTTTGGACTTGGCTTGCTTTTTAAATTTTAACCAAACTCAACTTATACAACTCAATACCTGGTGATGTTATTCCTCGTGTAGTTTACAGGTGAGAAAAATATAGCATTTTTTCCAAGACCCAGTCTAAGCCGGTTTTGCATGTCTTTGACAAAGCGATCGCTTTATCTTGCCCAGGTCCAAGGAAACAGATTACGGTAGGCACATTTGTCTGAGACCCTGTCACCTTTGAGGATAAATCTTGTTGACACTCAACTTGCTAAAATCCTTGTACGTTGTTCAGGTTTCGTCCCAAGATGTTATGATATGTTCTTTATTCTCGAAGAAGTCTTTGAAATTTTAAGCAGGACATTTTACAAACAAGAGTCTCAAATTTGGTGTAGCAAAAAATGGACTAAAATAGACCAAGGTTAATTTTTAGATTCGCTGCTGTTAAATAAAATAATGGGTCGGTAAAAGTCCAACAGTACCTTTGGCCCTTTCCCCAACGCCCATTGGTACCCTATGAGTGTTATCCTACCCGGCTATTATGTAGAATTAATGCGGCCTTAATGCACTATCACCTTTAAAGCACCAGCCAAGCTTAAACTATAGCAATCAATTATCTTTTTATCTAAATCTAGGCTGTTCTTCATTCAGATCTAGGCTAGTGTGCCATACAATTGTTCTCTTTATAATAAACTCGCTTGCACTTCCATTTTTTTGTAGACGATGTGACATATTCATTCATATTTTTAATTTTCTTTAAATTTTCATTTTGACGCGATTAAATTAGGTATCTTTAAAATTTAAAAAAAATATTAGTAAAATATAATTGCCTGAACAAAATCACTTTTTAGTGATAAGACCGCCTTTTAGAGTTAGTTTTAATTTATATATTTAGTTTGTGCCTTTCATTTGTGAAATAAATAAATCTATATACAGAATTATCCTGTATTAAAAACACTATTAGATTGTAAACTATCGAAAAATTTAAAAGTATTGTCACAATATTCTTCATCATTATTTACGGATACAAATGATCGCTCGCCATTAGACAACCTGCTTAAAGAGTTGTTACAAAAAACCTTAATCGAGTATAGGTAATATTCTAAAGTCATAATCACGTAAATCCCGGATATAAATTTCATTAACCCGGGACTCGATCGAAGCCGCGGCAACCACTAAACGATTCAATTGAGTGAGTGAATGAAATGAAACCATTCGCTGCGTTGCGGTTCGCTATTCGGATCACGTCAAGTATGCAATATTGAACCTAAGGACTTGGATTATATTGTTGGTTTGTTATAGAATTATATACATAATTTTAGGTTCAAAAATTGTTCTATGATACTATAATGATCAATTCAAGTGTTAGTATGTTAAGCCTTTATTAGTTGAATGAATATATAATTTGACTTTGATTTTGTTTAAACAGTTGGAATTTTCTCTTACTATTACCTCTAAATTTCCGAAAAACCGAAAAATTCCGAACCAATTCTAGTGACTTATCTACATAAATAGTTTTTTCTATTTATATTCTAAAATTTTTTCATTGGCCTAGGTCCTCGGGTCAGCGCACCTAATGTAAGTAAAAAGGTAATTATAAAATCGTGATTTCAAATAATTAATAATTTCATTAAATCTAGACTCGACCACTAAACGATTCAATTGAACGAGTGAACGAGTGAATGAAATAAAACCACTCATCGGTCCGTTGCGGTTCATTCTGATCACGTGAAGTATCCAATAAAATCGTTGAAATTATTTCTTTTATTCAATAACTAGAAGTGAATTGAATTTATTATTGTTTTTTTAAATGGCAACTGTGAATAATTTTATTAGTAATCTACTGCTTTTGCGTGTAAATTAACTGAAAGTTTTGAAGTAGATTTTAGGAAGACATATATATTTTTTATTGATTGATGGATAAATTGATAGATAAAAATTGTAAGATGTAGTTCCGGAAAAATTATAAAGATACTATTATTTATCGGTGATATTTCATACTAATTCTTGCAAATAATATGTGAATGATATTTTTTTCTGGAGAGTAATAGAACATGTTTAGTTAGATTTTGGTAAACCATAACTTCTTATAGACACAAAGCTAAGGAAGCATGCATTCTTTGAAAATCAAAGAAATGAAAATTATCTATGATAAAAACGAATAACTTAGGATATGAAGGGAATATAAGCCTCTGGTGTTATCACTTATATATGACGGCGTGAACGTCACCATATTGGTACTGTCACCATAGGTGGTACAGGGTTCTTTTCGCAGATGGCGTAGAATAACAACGTAAACGTGGATAATAACTTCACTTCACTTCATTAGTTTGCAATAATTACAATTGCAATTAAATCAGATTATTATTTTTCTTGTCATAGTATTACATAAGAAAGACATATATTTGAAACCACTATAATGTTACACTAACTAATAATATAACAAAAATGCTGCTCATTGTTTAGAATACACTTTATCGGTACAAGATCAATCTAACAATAGTAAGTTGAAATCACTTCATATCTTAATATATATTAATACATATATTATTATATTATAATATAGCAATTTCCTTAATGAAGTTCAATCAGGTACTTGCTCAATAATTATAGGATATTCATGCTTCGTAATATAGTTAATTAGGTTGTTACTGAAATGTAAACAATATTAGCGATACACGAGCTATGTACTTCGAATATATTTAGATTATAACAATATTTAACAATTATAGTATAGGAATTATAATGAGAGGTTTCCTTCCTGGTCCCTAACGTAGGATAGGATTAAAGGGTTTTATAAAAAAGACTACAATAATAATGTTCCTTAATCTTTTGAAATTTACGCTTTTAGGTTTTCAATGCATCTTTTTAAAAGGCCAATAAAACACCCCAGAGCTACCAAGTATCAAGAGTTCATAGGAGAAGATGACCACTGCTGGTTTGCCTATTTTATAAAAAAACTATAATGTTATTTCTTAGTGACTGTGATTGATTATTTTTAAAGCTATAAAATGTAACCTCGTTTATCCCGTCTTATTAAAACAACGCTTGGCGCAGTGACGACCGCTTGGCGCAGTGGTAACACAACTGATTTCTGAGCGAAGGGTCGTGGGTTCGATTCCCTCACCGGAAAAATATATTTGTAATTTACATTTGAATTTTTCTGGGGTCTGGGTGTTGCTCTGTATTGTATGTATGTACTTACAAATGAAAAGTATGTATATGTAATTTATTCCGTTATCTAGTTGCCATAACACAAGCTTCTGCTTAGCTTGGTAAAATATTTATTTTATTATTTATTTATTTTTGCTTAGCTGGGAACTTAATGGCGCTGTGTATAAATGTCCTGAAAATATTTATTTATTTATTTATCTGAACTATATGAACAATAATCTTTCAGAAATACTGCAAGAGTGATCTGCAGTAAAAGCAAATATTTTGAAGTTTCTTCTGTGTTATAGCAGATAGCTTAGCTAGAGGATCTGAAGCCGTCTATCCTGTAAATTTATACTATTACGCCTTAATGATAAAATAAAACTTGGTCTTCTGATGTTTCACTTGTCCATTGAACGGCAATGACATCTCGAATGATATTATTACTTCACACAATTTTTCTGTAAAAGTGTGTTCCTAAAGCCTCACAGCATGGCTCTCTCACCGACTAAATTAAAATAATTAATCAACAAAACGCTATCAGGTTTTTCTCAAGTGAAAGTGCGGAGTATTTCAAGATATTTGTCTTAAAATCCCAGCCTCAAATCCCAGAGTATTCGGCGCTCGCTTGCTATTTACAAATGTCTTTGAAACGTCATATCAGTGGAACACATTTGACTCGTATTGACTTTCATAAGGTCGGAATCGATATGCGACTCGATTCCTGTATTCGATTGTGAATCGAGACGCAGAAATAATGTCATGCATAATGCAGGTGACGTTTACAGATAGCTCGATTCCGAATTAGTATGAATTTGTGTTCGAGAAAATTGATTTGCGATTTGTGATCGAATAAACCTGACTATGTTTAATAAATCTACACACATTTTATCAAGAATCAAAAGCCTATCACTTTCGATTGGTTAGATTTCGAGAAGTTATGTATATGCAAAGTTTCGAAAAAAGGTCATAAGCGCGATTTAGTAGCTTTACACAGAACAACTTGACTAGTTTTTGTGCAACATCAAATAAAATTAAAACCTTTTTATTTACATTTTACAATAATGTGATGAACTATGTTAAATCAGATTCTTTATTTGATTAGCTACATGTAATAACGTTTTTCGAAGTCGAAGACGATAGTGTTCGGAGTAGAACTTCAGAACTATCGTATCGTAACTACATACCTACGCATTACAGATAGAAAAACTATAACTATACATTTTTATATTCTTTATATTTTTCTTTTCTCTCGGCGGAATATATTCAAACAGCATACTGTTTGCAAAACGTTCCTTCTAAACATCGGTTACGGAAAGGTTTGATAAATGATGCACGGAATTTACTTTCAATTATATGAAAAGCGGGTTTTTAGACCCGTCTTTGTAGACATGTGTTTAGTACACAGGGTTTTGTAAACAAATTACTTACTAATGTTATTAATTTATAATAAATAAATATTTTCAGGACATTTATACACAGCGCCATCTAGTTCCAAGCTAAGCAGAAGCTGTGTTATGGCAACTAGATAACGTAATAAATTACATATACATATTTTTCTTTTGTAGGTACATACATACAATACATAGCAACACCCAGACCCCAGAGAAATAGAAATATATTTTTCCGGTGTGGGAATCGAACCCTTCGCGCAGAAAGCAGTTGTGTTACCATTGCGCTGAGCACTCGTCAATAAAGGTGTATGTATGGACATTTGTGAGTCAATCACGTTGAAACTGCATATTCGATTTGTCTGAAATTTAGTATACGTGTAGAATAGGCGATGGAATAATAAATGGGATATCTTTTTTACCTGTTGTGGCTATAAGGAAAATAACTATTGAGAAAACTCACTCGCACTCTAGTTGTTATATATATTAAATATAATAATAAAAATAAGTAGTAGTAATTTTTCTTACAAAAATGACAACACATACGCTCCCGAACTATTTGAACGAACTATTTGAAAGAGGAGTCAATAAGTGTCTAAGCACAAATGTAATAAAATCGAGGTTGAAGCAATTGTTTTTGGAAAGGTTGGAACATGAGGCTTATTGATTGGAAAAATATGATCTTGTTGTACTTATATTTAAAGTAAATTTAAGTTAAATTGTAAATATGGTATTTAGTTATTACCAAAAAAGAGCTCATCTCGCCTTCAAACCTTAAAGTTTGGCGAGGTTTTAATTTTGTTTTAACTTATACTGTATGTTTCTTCTGTTAATAAATGAAAAAAAAAGAACGTTGTCTTTGTTTCCCAGAAAAGAATGAAAAGTGAAATTCCCAGTGTTAAAAGTAATGGCTAATTGAACAATGAGCACTCCATCACGTAAATCCATCCATCCATCCATGGAATGTAAATTTAATGTCATATGTTTTACTGTGTGTTTCACCTTTACCGACGCCGTAAAAAATTTGGGTTAACGGCCTCTAGCCGTGTGTGTATATAGCCTATCGTTAAAAGACACATACACATACATAAACACAGGTATAGTATGCGTCATTTATGTTTAGCGATGGACGAGAATGGCTGCGCATCGGTAGGATCGCGCTCGTAATTGACGTATTGGTGCGAGAAAGACAACACGACTGGGAAAACCAACCAACGCTCGCGCACCAAACGATCACGCGCCCCGCGCGCCGCGCCGTTACCTCGTTACCTTATTTTTGACTTCTGCGCAGGTTTTGTTCAGCGCTAAAGATTCGTGACGCGTACTATACATACCTGAACTTATGTTTAAGTGTAACTGTTTTACGAACTGCATATACCAGACTACAAAGGTACAATCGACTACAAAAATGTTTAAAAAATACAAAAATCTTTACAGTTCAATATGTTATTGTTCAAATAGTCTCTGTATTTGAAAATTATTCATCATAAAATTATTTTGCTTCTTGTGGGACGACATTATTTATGCAATATTTTCGTGTTAAGATTAGTTGTAACTTTGACTGTGTTCATTAACTGTTGTAGTCACCCGTACTTTAGCGTAGTAGTTTAATAGCATTAATACACATGATTTTATTTTTCATATACAAAAAAAAATCTCACAGCAGTAGTTTTTATACTACGAAAAATATTTTAACGTAAATAAGTTTTCATTAAAAATACTCGTATATAGAGTCTATTTATTATATAACACATCATTTATGTTATGCAATATTTTATTTATATAAAAAAACTAAACCATTCTATTCATATCAAAATGCATGAATTTGCAATGTAAAATCTTATGAAAAAGATCAGATTATTCAATCGATATATCTGATATTCCGCTGACGCTTCAATCAAAAATCCACATTTTATTTTTATATAAATTAATACAATACCTAGATAATTAAATACTAGCCGTGTCAACCGGCTTCATCTGTTTTTCCGTAATCAGTGATTTTTATTAATTTTCATTTCATTTTTATGGTACTAGAACTGAAGGCCTAAAAAGGCCCTTGATCCAAGAAAGCTGTCTGTCCATCTGTCACCTGGTTGTATTTCATGAACTGTTTTGTGGGAGGGTAGTAGATAGTAGATACTCAAGCCGAGAAGGGCCAGTTCATCGTTCCCTCGCAAGGGTGCGCGATGAAATACCGGTGGGTTTTAGTCGGTATGGTGAATCCGACATAACTGCCTCCTTTTCCCCAGATCAAAAAAAAGGTAATTCTTGCAACTTGGCCACCTTAAAGTATGATGAAAAGTAATCGCTATCATGGAGGTTGTATAGAAATATCTAGACGTAAGTTTAAAGGTTAAGTTTTTCTAAAAACACGTTAAGTATACACACGATCAAAGTTCAAACGTTTTTAAGTTTTTCTTTTTAGTTAGTTCAAAGAAGCTCTGAAAACGATTGAAGGATTCTTCACGGAAACTTTTAAGGCAGTTTATTGACTTCAAAAGAAAATGCATAAATTCGTTAAGTTTGTATTGGCATACCGGTAAAAGGACTTTCAATATTATTTATTGTTATTTCGACTCCTCAATAGGCGTGAAAACAGGATATGAACACAAAAAACGGTTATTCAGTCCGTCTCTTTAAAAATAATACAACATAAAATATATATATTTGCGTCGTGTCTAAGTAGAGAACGTAACGTCATATGAGTTTTCAAATTAATGTATATCCTTGAGTTTTAGAGAAAAAAAGTACTAAAAATATATTTCCATTATTTTTCACCTCTCTACGTGTCGGACATCAAATTGTTACCATCCTATTACACTGAGACCTTTTTAAGTTATCAAACCCTATAAATAGTAAGTTCTAATTAATCCTTATATAAGCTATGTTTTTTTTTTTAACTAGCTGTAGCGAATTGCGTGTATAAAAAAGAATTTTAGTTAGTAAACAAAATTTCGTTTCGTGATATGGTAATATAAACGTTGACGCGGCGCTGAAGGTTGACCTTGGAGAAATACGCTACGGCTCTAGAAAATAATCACGACTTACAATGATAAAGGTATTGCTATTTTATTAGCTTCCAATTTAGGCTGGTTAATAATAGGGGTTATATGCTTACATCTGTTTTTTGGGATATTGGGAAATCTTGTCACGGATACTGCGTCCTCCTCGGGAGAGAAGGAGGCGGTTATGCTAGACAGACTTGCCAGAAGGGTCCTACCGACTAAAACCTATCTGTTTTAGGGACCTGGCAATACACTTGATATGCAATTTTGTTGGCGTCTGTTTGTATTTAAAGGTTACCATGTTGTAAACCTACACTAATACGAACCTCCAGCTTAGATACCCGGATAAAAGATGGAGAGATAAAGGGAAACCCGGATGGAGTGAAGTTTCTTTCGATTTATTAGTGTTATCTAATAGGTTATTCTAGGCGAGGTCGCTACACTTTTGATTACATCGCATCGCATCGCTTAGTAGACGAGACAGGTCGGCGGCCTGTGAGGGCTTGTCTACCACACAGAACAGAAAAAGTAAATAATTGTAAATTTATAAATTTTATTCTTAAAAGAGAAAAATGAAATGAAAATAACTGTCTTGCTTTGTATGAGAGTGAGAAAGAGAGAGAGAGAGAGACAGACAGAGAACCACGCGCATGCCGAATAGTTTAAAACTAGCAAAGAATGCCGTTACAACCTTTGGTCTTAATTTTTTTCGTCAACCCTCGCACGCAATAACGCTTGCTAAGGAACTTCGTTCTAAAAGGTTGAATCGCTTCATAATAAGATTTGTTTTCAAAAATACATTTCAATTTTTTTACTTTTTTTGAGGCTAAAAATCCCTATATTTCGTAAACATATCCTCATAGGATACCCATAAACTATTTGAAAAATAGGATAAGGAGATCGAATGACCCTCTATAAACTTATCTCTTTATAATTATAGTAAAGAGATATAATACATATTTTAAGACCTTAATTATACTTTTAAATAAACGAACACTTGACATATTTTTCTGAATCACTCTTTCAGTTATTTATAAAAATATAAGATTAAACACATCAATTGTTTCAAGAACAATCATTTAGAGCTTAATACCTTCAAGTTCTAAGAAAAATAATTAGATCATTTATATAAAGATGTTTCATGCGCGCTGAGAAATGTGGAACTCTCGAGAACAATAACATATTTCATACAGCATACTTTTATTATATCATAATGTACCGTTTTATATCAAATGCCATGACCATAACTCGATGTTGAGTGTCTATTTCACGGTTTAAAACTATCTCGAGGGTTCTTGAGACAGGAGAATTCATTTCTAGCAATTTATTTGAAATTAAAAGATTTATTATTTTCGCTGGATGTTATATGACTTTCGTTATTGTGTAATGGTTCTTAGTGATATTAAAACGTTAAAAGTTGTAGATATAGGTAAACCTTTTACGCAAAAACTGCTAAACTGATGTGAATGCTGTTTTGAATTATATCAAAATAATTCATTTGTAGGTTAAAGGTGGTTAAAGCCAAATTTAAAAATCGTTTTGGCTGAATTTGGGTAGGTAGGCGATCAATAATTTGAGTTAATCCAAAAATTACTTTTAATATTGTTATGGCTAGGTTATAGGAAAGTGCGGATATATAAGTTAAAAACAAATTTGTATTTTTAATTATTAATATTAAGTGTACTTGCAATATCATTGCATGTATAGACCTTAATGATATAATAAAAAAGATTTATTGAATAAAAGAAAAAGATAGGAGACGTGATATTAAGTCTATAAAAACACAATCAATAGCGCGATGTAAGCTCGTTCAGCGACATCTATGAACACGAGTTGTAAGCTTACATAAATTATAAATATCATAAGGAAATACATACTTCATCATATCGTATTATTATGGAAGCACTATAAAGTGAAAGGCGTAGCAGCGCTACGGGTTTATAGCTACACATGCTACGAAATAGCGTAGCACCTAAAATGAAAATGGAAAATGGGAAATTGTGTGAATAAGGCATGTTCAGTTTACTTATGTTGTTTTCACTTATTTATTTTAATACAAAAATGTTATTTTGGATGTAATTAATATAAGATTATATGTATACTGTGTATACCAGAGTACCTAGTAATAATTTTCCATTGCATTTAAATTTATGAAAGACGAATATATAAAAACAATTAATTTTAAACTACATTTACTATTAAAATTAAAAATGATATACTTATAGGTATTTAATAGTACCAAAATTAACCATCTAAAATACGGCTAAATTTGTTCGACGCCAGCTTAAACTTTAAGTTATCGTATGCAGGTACTTATCCCCAACTTAAGTTACTAGGCACCGGCGATTGACGTTAGCTTCGTATCCAAGCCCAAGTTAAAGTTAGCCGGGAAACGTTGGTAAATATTTACTTTGCGATTCCAGGGAAAATAAATTCAAATTACTTCATAATAAAATGTTTTTATTGAATAAGTTCGTTGTGAATTAACTTTTTGTGTTTTGATTTAGTTTGTTTATCTTTCATGAGAGTAGGAACGTAATAATCATGTTTCCATGAACAAACAAACAAACACTTTTCATTTTCTCTTTAAAGAGAAAAGATCTTTTTTTTAAAGAGCGACAACGCATTCATGACGCATTTAGGCTTGCTACTTTCATAGTTGAAGGTTAACATCAAACATTACAAATCTTTACACTTAAAAGAAAATATTATATAAATAAGTGCTTTATAAAGAGAACGAAGGAAACATATTATCCATCCATAATGTTGTACATTAGCAACACCAATTAAACCAGTATTTCATTAATTCGAATGTGTTTATACATTTGTCAATTTGTACTCGAATGTCCGAATATGAGCTTATTTTGATATGAATATTAACCTATTAAATTTTCTAATAATTTTTAAAAATCTCATCTTAATAATTTTCGCTTTGAAATGTTGAACTAATATTTATTATTAAAATGCACAACTAATATTTATTAGTTGTGCATTTTAATATAGCACAACTATCTTTCTCATTTTACACCATACATATAAAGTTCTTTGTTTAATTTGTTAGTATACGTAATAAGTAGTAAAATGTAGAAAAATACACTATCCCGTTATAAACATAGCTAGGAAATAGGGAATTACAAAAGTATATAACACAAACAACACAAAATTCAACCACTTACTGGATTGATATGTAAAAATTGAAATCCAAATTTTACGGTTTCATATCTTAAAAATCAGTTTGAATGATTCCCCAAAATTTTGGAGTTTAGTCTTAGAGACCCTGTTAATCACAAGCATATACCTCCTTTGATCTCAATAGCAATTCATGATAAGAATTTAAAACAATACCCAGCAGTAATTCCTTTATTCGCACGATTCTCGCATACAATTTGTGCGTTTCCAACGCCTGTCATTTCTAGATCGCGTCTCATTTCGCGCGCCAATGCTCCCCGCCTTTGATTCCCTTCATTACGGGCAAGCATTAAAACGATGAAAACGGAATACCGATTTGTATTCATGATTAAGGAATGACGGATTTAATACTTGACCAGATAATTTGTAAGACAAATTTTAGTCGCGTTTAATGTATTATTTAAAGCGGTTTTTATGCATGGCTAATTTTTGCATTGATACTTCTGTAACATTGCTTAGAAATAATGAATTTACTATACGTGTTCCCCGCATAGTTCCCGTTCCCGTAGGAATTTTGGGAATTCCTTTCTTAGAGCACCTCTACGGTACCTAAGCTACGTCCTCTCTAAATTTCAAGTGCCTACGTTTAGCCGTTTAGGCTGTGCGTTGATATGTCAGTCAGTCAGTTTCTCCTGTTATATTTTTAGATTTCTATATTTTACAAAAACAATATGCCCCTTCTTGACCTTGTTATTATTGCAATGGATGGGGGCAAAGAAGTAGTAACACTTGCAAAATTAAAAAGGCTTCAAGTATAAGAAATCACGCAAGCTTATTACTTACACTTTATACTTATTAATGAGAAAATTATTCCTCTCTTCCTTGTACTATCCTTCCCTGGTATTCCCTTTTTTCTTTACATTTTTAAGGTTAGCTTAGAAAGGTTTCTATTACTAGCCTCATGCCTATCCGTGGAGTGGGGATAGTAATATGGCTAGTGAAAGCAACCTACCAACTACCCTTAAACGACTATCATTTACATATTATAATAAAACTAACTAACCATATTAAAAAAAATTAAGTTTTACTAAGCAATAAATAATCATTATTATAAAAAGCAAAGCACTTGATGATTAGTAAAAAGCTTACAAGATCCTTATTATATAAGTATACTACCTGACCCGTGCCCACTTCGTTAGTCATAATGTATGTATAATAATCCTTTTTGATTTTCCGGATTTTTATATAGCCTATATACACTCCGCATTAATGTAGCTTACTATTGGTGAAAGAATTTTTAAAATCGGTTCAGAAGATCGCTTGATTACCATTTACAATTTAACAAACACACAAACTTTACTTCTTTATAATATTAGTATACATAAAGGTTTCCAGCTCTATATAAATTAATATTAATTATTAATGAATGAATTAACCCATATCAAAGAGAATAATCGCTCGAAAATTATATTTTAATATCGTCATGGCATTAATTAAATACAAGAAATGATAGCTTTTAATAGAACCAATGAGTTGGTAATAAAAGATTATGATGAATTTCATATCAATTATTGAGTCCACAGCGTGAATATTTTATGACTATTTCATGTTTATTACCGTTGTTCAAATTATTAATACTGGTACAAATATAGCCGTAATAGCTTCTAATGCTTTTCATTTACAAATTTGTATTTATTGAACGTACTGTTAAGCGCAGTGGAGGCACAACTGCTTTCTGCGCGAAGGGTCGTGGGATCCCCACACCGGAAAAATATATTTGTAATTTACATTTGTATTTTTCTATGGTCTGGATGTTGCTATGTATTTTATGTATGTTTTAACGTCTTAAGTGGTTTTATGTCTTTATTCTATGTGCTTCAGAATAAGTGTTGCTTTATTTCTTCTTTATAATCTGCAAGTATCTACAACGTGTAACAGAAATGTATGGTAATATTTTTGCGTGATGTTCAGATGCTCATAGATAGTCTATATACAAGTTCCCGCATTAAAATAAATATATTTGAGATTTTTTATTTCATTAATTCATCACTAAAATCGACAATATCAAAATCAAAACAAAAGTGTTACATCACTTTTCTAATTCTAATGACAGACACAGCAGTAACTTTTTCAATGAAATGCATTGTTATAGGGTCATGCGGTCATTGACATGTAACAGCTGATAGCTCTAAAGTGATGTCGTAGCGTCGATAAATTTAAACATCAATATGCTAGTCAATAGAAATAAAACATCAATATCTTGATAATAAATAGTTCAAATAAAATGAATTTTTAATACATTCATTTAAAATTAGGTATTCTTTGCGATCCTTAAATATTACCACACATTTCTGTTACACGTTGTATATGAAAATGTACTTGTCAAGAACTCAAGACAATACTAATTCCATACCTTGTTATAAAACCCCACTCAATCACTTACAACGCGTAATAAAATTACACCAAAAGTGTGTTCTCATTCGGATAATACTCTGAAGTGCACTTGTGGGAAGATAACTCACTTTATGATCTTTTAGATTAAATCCCTGCCATCCAATTTTGCTACATTTGATAGTGTTACTTTGTTGGGAAGTTAATATTGTTTAGCGCAGTACTGGGCGACCTTTATGCTATCAATATCTTCAAGATTTCAGAGGCCATTCCGAAACGATCATAATTGATTGTTTTGTAATACCATGACGATACAAAAGTGTTACTATATGCAGCCTAGTTGAATAAGATCCGTTTGGCTTTGACTTTGACATTATAGAAGAGTGCATTTTAAATCGAAAATAGGGGTCAAGTGGTCTAGGTAAATATCAATCTAGATGTCCCATTCAATCTAGTATTAAAAATTTCAAAGTTATTCTGCTTTAAATAACACTAGTTTAATATAGTACCTAGGACGCTAAAAGAGCGTTTTTTCTGTCCTGGGAAAGTTAGTGTTGAAACCGTTTTTTGTTATGAATTGCGTACGACACTGGCCTGCGGACCATTTTGAAATCACTAGGTTATACGACATTTTGGAGCAAACATATAGACACTATGTTTTTTTTTAAATTTGCCAGAATTTAATAATAACAAGCTGCTTATGTCGAAATAATACTTTTTTTTTGCGCCCTTACAGGGTGATATTTATAGTTATAAGGAACTGTGTACATTGAGCAAAATAAATAAATGAATAAATAAATAACTAAATATATGTGTAATACTATTTTTACCCCTAAATATATATACATTAAAATAAGTAAATGGATTGCAATACGGTAATGCGCCTTGATGGGCTCTTGTGTTTTAAAGCTAGGTATAGTACGCGTCACGAATATTTAGCGCTGAACGAAATCTGCGCAGAAGTTAAAAATAAGGTATCGAGGTAACGGCGCGGCGCGCGGGGCGCTTGATCGTCGG
>DWAJ01002835.1:0-16283 GCA_018238005.1 Eurema mandarina
CGTTAACAACCAGCACCGTCGCGTACCATGCATCGGCCGGCAAGTATTGTCGATACATACGAATTTGATACGCTCTAGTGGGCATAGTAGAGCGTATCGCGTTGCTTGACGTGTCTGATACGTTCATAGCACGGTCATAGTATGATACGTTGTAGTGAGTAGAGACCTTTAATGCGTAAAGAATTTCAAATGTATCATAAGGACCATCGATTATTTCGACCAGAACTCTTTCTAACACACATTTTATTTTAGTTGTTCCGTGTATATTACAACAAATAACATACACATGTCATCGTTTTTATTAAGCACTAGCTGTTGCCCGCGACTCCGTCCGCGTTTACTTTCATAAAAAAAATATTCCCCTGGAAACTGGATAAAAAGTATCCTATGTCCTTCTCCTGGTTCTAAACTACATCCCCACCAATTTTCAGCCAAATCAGTTGAGTCGTTATCGAGTTATAAATGGTGTAACTAACACGACTTTCTTTAATATATATAGATATGTAAGAAGAATCTTGGTCCAAAAAATCAAAGGAACTTGCGCCTCGAAGGACCTCAATAGTAAAAACTCAAACATAGCACATTCACAACATACTAAGAACTTCAAGCATCACCTGCATTCAAAACTAAAACACTAGTTATCTTAACAAGACGGTATGGCATGCCATGCGATTAACTTCTTATGGCACATGCCACTCGTCCTGATAATAAATGCCATTATTTTTAATGCCATTTTTGACGTGACTTTGTTCTTGAGATTTAAGATTGAAGATTCTTTTGTATACTTAATAAGTATATAGGATTTATGAGTTGCGACTTGAAAAAACTTGAAGAATTTTTGATAGGCGCCAGTTAGTATAATATGATTTAATATTATAACCTATGAAGTGGGTATTTATAAAAAAAAATAAATCTAAAAAAGTTTTTATTTGATTGGGAATAGACACAAAAGGTGATACAGATAAGATTGAGCTATAAGAACCATGGGTTTGTTGGACATTTACCGACTCAAGTCAATGAGTCAAACTTTTTGTACACTGCCGCAAATAGGACAAGATACTGTTAAGTTATTCTGGAAATATCCATTGAAAATATGTTTTGATGTAATATTTAAAGATGTACGTAATTAAAAATATTATTTTATTTTCTATTAATTAAACGAATTTAGCTATCATTCATCAGCTATTTAATTATACCATTGGTTTGACGTCACACGCCAGTAAATAAAAAGAGATAATTTATATGACAATAGGCATGTTGGCTATATCGTTTGCTATTAACATTACAAACTCTTGAACTTTACTTGCAAAATGTCAATAAAATTTGCATAAAAACGAAAACAACGCATAATAAAACCTCTTTAAATTGTATTTATACAGTAGCAGCCTAGTATGACTCGAAGATTTCTAAGGAGAAATGAACTTTATGTTGAAGACATAAGTTTCAAAGTACAATGGATAAAGGAATGTGATGTTAATTGGTAAGAATACGTCGAATTAATTATTAATTACTAAATTATGCCGCATTACAATGTCGCGCCAGCAATCGTGTAAAAACGATACGTTTATTACTTCGAAGGTAATTATGCGGGCTATTTGTGAGACGGAAAATATTTTTATGTATCATATTGTTATGTGAAAGGAATTTGATATGTTTATTTTAGACATCTCCTTTTTAATGCTTAAAATAAAAACTCTTTGTATGAAGGTAATACAAAATATTAGGTATTATACCTACTATTATAGAAGTAATATGCAACTATTATAGTATTTAACACTCAGTGACACAAAAAACGTTGGAATATAAAACAGTATAAAAGTAGTTTTTAACTGCATTCAAATAAAGAAGGTGGTTTCTCAATTCGACCGTATATATATATTTATTTTTTATTTTTAGAGGTATTTTTTATAGACAGCCTGTCTTACAGGCAAATATGATGTTCGTTAGAAGGTAAAATAAAAAATAAATAAATAAAGATATCGACAAATAATAAACCATCCAATTTTACCTCTCATTTGTTTTTTTCTGTTTATTTTCTACTATTCAGTCGATTCAGTTCTTTTAAATCAGTACTTACGTATATAGATAACCCTTATAGGCCAACAACACACTCGCTATGTTAAGGAATCTTTGATACTTAACGAAATAAACGCGTAATTATAAGACGTAGTTACTCCAAGATTTCTCTCATAACGTCACGTCACGTCACGTTTAATTACAGTCCCTTAAAAAGAAAACCATCTAGCAATAAAATTTCCCCATTAGCCTTATACAATATGACGTGCTTTAGACGTTGATAATTAAATTCTTACCACGTCAACTTACAAGTGTCGGCTCCCTTTGAAATTAGCCGCGCCATAACTGACAAGCCGCAATCACTAGGGTTGTCAAGCGCAGGTTAAATTATTTCATTTTAAAAGATTTTTTGATGAATTTTTGTTTTTACATAAGTATGAGAATAGTGTTGAGTAGCTTTATTATTACTCTTAAATATGATTTTAAGTTAAGCAAAATCGAAATTCAAAAAAGTTTAGACTTTTGAATCGTTATTGTATGATAGAGTAATATTACCATAGGTTCGGAAAACAGTATTGGCAGATTGATATTTATTTATTATTTTTATGTTAAAAGCATCAAGTCATTCTAAAAGGTTTCAAAATAAATAATATGATCGCTAACGTCCTACCGATGAAGACTGGGTACTTGAAGATCTAAAAAACAAAACAATACTATTCTCTTAAGTAACGTCTGAGTGTATTTAAAACGTCAACTGTAATTAACTTGGAGCCAGTATTTGGTACAAGCCACAATTAATTAATTAGGGCTGCCACACTGTAATTACCTCATTTCAAATGTTGGCTAATGTTTTACTCAATAAATTTAACATGTTTTGATACTTTCCATTCTGTTTACCTAATGGTAAAAATAAGTGAATGATTTCCATTCACTTCTTATAGTCTGCTGGATATACTTCTCCAGAATTATATTTTTAAAGGAAAAATAGTTAATTTTGTTTTTTAAACGTGTCAATACCCAAACGTAACCTAACCGAACCTTAAACTCAACTACTCTAGTCTATGTACCAAACAAAATTAAAAATATAATTAACATGGAAAAACATTGTGATCCACGCCGCGGGTGGCGTGACACGCATCTAAAAGGGTTTGACGGCACTTTGAAGCCGGCTCCGGTTACCACCTAATTGCACCAACTTTGATCTCGAGCCGATATTTTTGTTTTTATTCCGTTCGACGCCTGATGAATAGCAGTTGGTCGTGTTGCTGTTGGACAGACAGCGATTGGGAAGCTAATTAGTCGCTTTAATGTCAGAGGACACGATTTTGGAAGCCCTGATTTTTTTGCATAGATGGATATTACATATTACTCCTAAGATAAGTTAGATCTTGCCATTATGTATTGTTAGTTTTGTATTGTATTGGTTGTTAGGACAATTTGTCCAGTTTACAATTTTAAATCTACGATAGAAGAATTTATGACAACTCAAAATCAGTCAATTATTATAATTACGATGATACATAGTAAAGTATTCAATAAAAATGTTATAAAGCAAAATATGCTAAATATTTAGGTTTAGGTTACTCAATGATTTTAATTAATTCAAAATAAACAACATTTGGAAGCAATTTAAATTATTTGAATTAAAGTGCAATTGGACAAGGACAACATAAGTATCACAGACGTGTTACAATATTTTATCTACTACTGTATCGCAGATGCTGAGAGTTAAGATCGAAACCTGGTTATATAGCTATCTCTCTCTCTATACAACGAGAGCTTTAAACTAACCATTAACCGCTGTCACGATTCAGTAGCTTGAGTGATTTGTTAAATCATTGCGTCTGCTTCGATTTAACAGCAGTTTTACCAATAAATTCCTCATGCTTTACGTTCTCAGATCAATTGGCGATCACGTTTGATGTTTGATTGATTGGAATTGTTTTCAGAATCGCGTTTAACTATTAGTAACGGGATTTGGAGAGATCTGTTGTTTAATTTAATAAAAAAGCATCACCTAGGCAAAGATTTCCGCCTAAATAATCTATTGATATATGTATTTTATATTGGACTGTAGTCAAACTAAATAGTTATATAGTTACTTGACTGCTACAAACAGAACTTTAGAAATGTCACAAAAAATTCGTCGTCTCAAAAGGATTTTTAAATATACCTCGGTATATAGGTAAAATGGTATAAAAACTCTTAGGTTTACCAGAACGAAAATCTCGTACCTAATTGTTCTTTTAATTAAATAAAGGTTATAATAAATATTGCGGTGCCTATTTAAACTGAAGAAGATACATACTATGTACATTATTTTACTGCTTTCAATATCTTTATAAACCTAGTTTATAGGTTTATAAAGATATGAAAATGATCTTAAACAAAGAAATTGTAGCTAGCCATCATTGTTTAAAAGTGTGAAAATACAAGTTAATAAATAGTTTCGTTGGTAATTGCGTGATCAAAGCACGTTAAGCCAGTAAGATGGTAGGATAAGGTAATCAATGGCGATTGTCACCCGGAAGATTATCTGATCTGATAATATTCATTAATAGATTGAACTATAAAATATTGCGAAGCTTAAATGCCAATCTGAGAGAAATAGATTTTAAATTAAATAAGCAGTTTTGTATGTAATTTTGTTTTTTGTGTTGAAATCTGGCAGCAAAGAAGAATAAGATATCCTACCTAATAAAGCAATTAAGCTGATAATATTATGTATAGGTAAACGTAACAATACGGTAATGGTAGTAAGGTTTAGGTACCTATAAAACGGATAAGAGAAATGTGGGATGGCTATTTAAATTATTTTAAATTATATATTTTACATCATACATTGTACATCACAGTGGTCTGTAAATTGTAATCAATACATGTTATGTTATCGATAGTTTTAAAAAATTCTCTTATAATTAGAAACTTAATATTATGTTTAACGTGTGTGTGTATATGTGTGTGTGTCTGTAAAAACCAGTAGCATCTTCCAAATATTTTCAAACTAATAGACGATCACTTAAGGCCAGGTGAAGTAAATTCGGCGTGGCGTCACACTCGCTGACACGGCGATAATTCGTGTCGGCGAGATCAAAGCCAGACGCCGACAGACGGCGGAACGAGTCGTTTCTCGGTTAGCTTAGTGTAAACAGAGCGCTACATCAAAGATGCCGACGGGGTGTATTAGGTTGCTATACGATATTTCAGGTCTGCGGAAGAGTGGGCAAGTTCGTGACTCTGTCGAATAGCAGGATAGTCTAAAGCCGGTTTCCTACTATACTGGATCCGAAGTAATTTAATAGCCGCTCATCCGGCATAGTGGGAACCCGGCCTAACTGTGGACTTCTCAATCTTCTTCCCGGATTGTATGCATGATTATTTTCCTTTAAAAAGAGAAGCAATATTTCAGATTGAGGATAAGAATAGTTTGCACAGTCTGCCCTGTGGGATGTAATGGTGGTGGGTGGCAATAATATGATTTTGAAAACAATACAAATAATAGCAAAGTTACTTCTACGTGCTAAACAATTGAATTTTCTTTACAATTTGTAACATACCAGCAGTACCTTGGTTTAAATATAGGATTAAAAAGGCCTCATATGTCATCGGAGATTTATTTATACAGCTTGACTAGTAAAAGCTTGGTTAACGTTTCACACATTGGTAGGTTGGTTTGCTTTTCTTCGTACAATTATTCAACAAATAGCTGAAGCTATTTTATTTATTTACTAAATCCTTTAGGTACCATTCATAAAAAATCAAATATCGAAGACCAACCTAATAGCCTCTGTCTTTTCTATCCGTTTGGGCCTTCCGTTAATTTGTCAGGCCATATTTATTCTTCGAGGCGGTTATTCTAACAACCTTCGAAAACTATCAATTATCAGGCGCCTGCGTCGGCCTTTTTAGTTTTACGGGTCTAATGATACCGTTTCGAAATTTATGAAATTATCCCTTCGAGCGGTTTTGAGGTCCACTTATACTATTAAGGACTAGATATTGTACGTGGTTATACTCGCATGAAACAAGTTTAACTACCTAAAACTCCTAAACCTTTTCTGATAGTAAGCACATTTATCTTACTAGCTTTATAAATATGAAAGCTTGTAAGCATGTTTGTATGTTTGTTACTCTTTATTGCAAAAACAACTGAATCGAGAATTGCGAAGAAGATGACATTCATTGGTAGGTAATGTGCCTTTCTATAGGTAACAATATCAAGATCAATTTTAACACATATAATTCTTATACTTTTAAACACTTGAATTGCTTTGAATATATTCACAGTTCGCTAAGAATTTAAATCTATTTTGAGACCGATTTTGATACTATATATAGTAGATGTTGATATTATAGTAAATTCGCAAGGTCTTTTAAAATGTTGAACTGATACGTTAAAATATTTTGAGTTATGTTTTTAAAGGAAACTTCTTAACTTAAAAGCAATACATGCAAGTTTCACAATGTGCTTGATCTTTTAAAATTTTCCCTAAACATAAAGCTGATAAAATAATAAATGGCCGACAAACGTTCGTGTATAAACAGCTTTATATCATTGCCGAATCATCTTTAATACTGTTCCGGTTTCTTAATGGATAAATTATTATGTGATTTATCGTCACCGCTCTGTGTTTTGATGTTCCGAATCGAAACGAGAACGAAAATTAGGGTAATTATCATCCGTCGTTTGTCTGTTAGTAAAAAAACGTTATTATTTATATGCCAAGTTTGCTTTTGATATAATCAAGTATGAATGTGTATATTTAATGTATGAATTTGTAAATGATGTTACGCTTTCACTTGAAATTAGTATGCGGGGAGATTAGACCAATACTTCAAAGTCAAAGTCAAAAGTAGTAGTAGACAAGTATAGAATTATTATAGTAGTATAGTAATTACTGTAGATATAACATTTAATTAATTGATATCATTTATAGGGCTAGTACACAACCTATGACTATCACGAAAAATATGGTTAACCAACCCATAAAAAAATTCCGTATTTCTAGATATGACCCCTTCGTAACGGTACGAACTTACAAACTTTATTTCTTTTTAATATCTTTATAAATTTAATATTCCAACATAATACACATCATAAATAAACGTAAGATCGTAAATAAATTACAAGTGCCATAATTAAAACGTATAGCTTGAACTTGAAAGCTACGTTGTGGGCGGGGCTTGCCAGACCACGCCCACTTCAAGATGGCGTCTTGACTGCATTCAATTGCAATGTCATGTCAATAGTGAGTTGACGGTTGACGTGTTCGAGAATTTGATAGATTCGTTTTTTGAAATGTCTTAAATAAATTCTAGTGCTTATATGAATTTAGTTCTTTATTTAAATGCTACCGCTATTCGTTGTGGCGTTAGCTACGCCTAGCCCTAGGTACAAATATTATAGGTAGTATACACCGGTGGGTTTTAGTCGGTAGGGCCCTTCTGGCGAGTCCGACATAACCGCCTCCTTCTCCCCCGAGGAGGACGCGGTATCCGTAAGAGGATTTCCCCCTTCAAAAAAAAAAGAACCTATGCCTGATATAATTCGTTTAAATTTGCTTTGAGGATTGCAGACATGTAACATTTATTGAGAAGCATTTAAATGCGTAATATTCCTAAATTGAGACAGATAAAACAAATATATCAAAGTAAATATTTATGTTAGAAAGTTTGTATTGAAAATACTTTAGAAACACTACATACTACACAAGGTTTATATATAAAAACAATATTAAAATTTGAGACTTTCCAGATAAATGAGGCTCTATACATCATCCTTTTAGTTATGATATAATAATGATTCCTAAGTGTGTACATTTATTTAAAGAAGTCGTAATATAGGTATTATAAAATACGACTTTTCATATTTTCACTTTCATAGTATATTATGAAAGAATAATAAAAGGTATTAACCTCTAAACAGTATAGTGAATTGAAGATAATTAAATTACATGTTTATTTTTATAATAATAAACAAAAATTTTAAAAATAACTAAAGTAAAAACTTCTATTGAAGTCAAGGTTCAGACGTGACGTCAATGAGCAATTATTTTAAATTCAGAATTGTAGTTTTTACTAGAAGCACTTAGACTTTGCAAAAAATCAAGATATAATGATCCTATGTGCATTTTATTATATAATAATAACTGTTTGATCGACGTAAAGCCTGACTTTTTCGTTTTTTCCCGGTTATTTCATAAAACCTTTGACATGGCACCGATTTTTAAATCATAAAATAATTAATTATTTAATGAAAAAAAAATCATCAAAATTGCTCCATAAACGTTATCCGCGCACAAACACAAAAAGTATGTATACCTACAGTCGAATTTAGAACTTCCAGCTTTTTGAAGTCATTTTAAAATGGTTAGTATAAATTCAGTTAATTTCACAGATAACTAACCGTATTTCTTTAGCAATATTTCCGTCGGTCCATCAATTACTAAAGGCGGTACCTACATAATTAATGATTCCAATACTTAATACATTTCGAAGTCACGACGCCTCACCACATAATCGCTGGTCTACCAAAGGCGCCAACGCTCCGCTTTGGTACACCCAAATAATATGTAATTTGCCGAAATCACCGACAGACAGACAAATTACCATTTACAGGTCGGAACCAATGAGAACAATGAATCGTTCGGTTTTTGTGCTAACTTTAATTTGGTGTAAATTATTATTGATTTAAAATGGGTTCATGAAGGTGTATTTAAATAAAATTTGACGCAATATTTCTTGTTCAAAGTAATAGCTTAGACTTTAAAGTGATAACAATGTCCTTTTTATATCACTAAAATAATTTAAGAAATTATTTAATGTAAATTAACAATTTAAGCGGTGATAGACAAAAAATAACATGAATAATTAATTATCATGATAAATAGCTTTATTAATGTCCAACTTATAATTTCGAGATTATTCTTAAGATAATTATTATTTATTTACAGGTAAGTAAATATGTACCTCCTTACCTATTTCACAATCATTTAAATGAAGCTATTAGTTACACATCAAGTTACCGTTATGTATTACGCCACCTACCTTTACAGGTTGTTTGGAAGAGATTGCTTGAGTAAATAGATTTATATTAAGTTTCTAATGAAGTTCTTAAATATTTATTATTTGATTTAGGTACAATAAAGAGTTGTAGTATTATTTATTACTAGCTGACCCGTGCCAACTTCGTTAGGCATCATTTTAACAATCCTTTTTTTATATAGCTTGTGACACTCAGCAATAATGTGGCTTTCTATTGGTGAAAGATTTTTTAAAATTGGTTCAGTAGATCCCGAGATTACCCCTTACAATTTAACAAACACACAATCTTTACTTCTTTATAATATTAGTATAGATAAACCCCGACTTTATTATACCTATAGTCAATCACTAATCCTTAAAAGTAATACGTATTTCTATTAGTAAGAGAAAGCATTTAAAATTAGTTAGGAAGATCGAAATATGACTACAACGTCATTAGCGCAACCTCCTTAGAATTCAATGAACTAATATAGATAACGAGTAACAAGCAACGCTGTAAAAACACAATTCCTAATCTCCCAAACATCACTTAAACAATAGCAAAACAAAAACGCTATAAATTATAAAATTTCAAACGTTTTCACATTTACAGCGCTGAGCACGCCCCGAAGGCACTATTTACGAACAATAAACAGTCTATGAGGTTGCTTTGATGTTTGGCAACCGCCGACAATTACGTTTCATTCATGTCGCCCGCACAGGAAGTATCCCTTTTGAACCAGGTAAGTTCCGACTGGCGCCAGCTAGCCATTCGTCATACGTTTGACAGAGAAATTGGCAGAATTGTCCTAATCACGCATAATGACTGGTTGGTTTTAGTTGAATTTAAAAGGTTTGTGGTTGCCGAAGACGGTATTAATTAGAAACTTGTTAAACGCGATCTTGTTTAAGATGGTGTAAATTGGTTTTTGGTGGTTTCTTTGTTAATTGATAATAACAGTTTGGCTTTCATGTAACAAATTTAAAAAAAGATCGATTTAAATGTCGAATCTCGTAATCCTTAGTACTAGATTGTACAATAATATGAATATACTTCTACTGATGTGGAAGAAGCTACTTTCTCCTTTAGAACTACAAATATAATTAAACTTACAAACGGCTTGATAAATTTTAATACAGATTTTCAATAGATCGAGTTCAGCGTAGTCAAGACAGACCTTTGGTTGGTTTTATTTAAGCTAATAATTCAATCGGCTCCTAACTGTCTTGTTTAATGTGTATTTTTATAAATTTATATAGCGCGGTTGTTCAGTTAACGGTAGATCGCACGTTCTTTGTTATTATGAACTCCACAAGCTCAATTGTCATTAATTAAACGACAAATCAAACGTGGGTACTAATTCCTCAGTACGCGTGGAAACGCACGACAAGTATTCGTCAGCCGCGCGTAAAAACACAGCAATGCACGAACAATGTAAAACGCATTACGATTAATTCGTGCGAGCCCGCAGACTGGTGAAAAACGGCCGGTTACCGAACGTCGACTTTTTGCGAGACCCACCCGTGAAGAGATGCGCCATTTTGACGTTTCCGAACGCGTCGTTTGTCGGCGGAATGTTCGAATATCAACGATCTTATGCCGTATATTCGAACTTCTTTTATAGATTTAGCGGAATCGGGAATGACGGTATTTCGAGATTTCTTTGTCTCAATCATTTTGTCAGCCAGTTATTTATGGATGAATCGAATGTCTGGAATTGTTTAGGGTTTGTTGAAATACTGAGTTTTGTCGTTTTAGTTATAATGAAGGGTTTTTTAAGTTTTTAAACTGAACTAAATATTTTTTTACTATCGTATATAAATAAGGCCGCCATTTTCAAACTAATAGTTCTTGTTATTTGCACTTCGTATATATAGTAAAGAATAAATAAATATATTGATGAACGAGTTTAATCGAGTCAAGTTCTGAAACAATTGACAATAGAATGAAATTGGTATTCGCGTCAGATGCAAATACAATTTGCATGCTATTTCGAAAGCGATGCAAGTCTTATTAACGGAGTGAGGACGCCCACGTCGCTTTGAACAGCTCAATAACTAACCATCTCCTGTGCTGTAGTATTTACATACAATAATTGGTTAAGTGCGTGTCGGGCTACGCATCTAGGAAGGTTCCGAAGTTATTCATAAATAATTTTTAGTTAGCCAATTTTTGAATTAGGTCTCAATAGCTTATCTATACATATAATTTAAATTGAAAGCAGCTTAGCTTTTAGGCTTAAAAAACTTCTTGTTTTTGTATCACTTTTTTAATAATACTTACACTATTAAGTAGTTAGCAAATTAGCAAAAGAAAAATCATATTTACCTGTAGGGATACCTCTCTTCCATATGCGTAAAGATTAAATATTATTTCTCAAAAAAAAAACTCAACAACAATAAATAAAAAAATCACCTTTTACTTTGTCGTCAAAAAATCCACAACATCACGTCGGAACATTCTGAATATCTCAGCGTAAATTGCATAAACGAAATTCCACTGACATTTCAACGTAAAAAATATCTTAAGATATATCTTTAGAGTGTTTTAACGTAATTTCGACAAAGAGCCGCCAATGTGTCGACACGGCGATAAAATTGAACTTGAAACGGAGATAAGTCAAGTGCGGCGGTTATGTGAAAAGGACGATTTGGTGGTTCGTTCGTGAGATTAAAAATCGTAGTAGAAATCCTCAAAGTATTTGTGCGCTTGCGTCTGTCGATATTTGTCATTTAAATGGTGTTTGACAGAATTAACATTATAATAATAAAGGCAACTAAAAATATATATACTTAAGGGAATTATTTGTTACAATGTGTTATCTACACAGAAATACAATCAAAAGTTTTATGCATCGTAGAGTTTTTGAAACTTCTAACTATTCTAACGTCCTTCTATATGTTAAAGAGGATGGAATGGAAAATTAAATAAAACATTCACCTATATATTCTATAATAACTTTGACGACTTTAGCTTTCTGCGCGAAGGGTCGTGGGTTCGAATCCCACACCGGAAAAATATATTTGTAATTTACATTTGTATTTTTCTGGGGTCTGGGTGTTGCTATGTATTGTATGTATGTATTTACAAAAGAAAAGTAAGTATATGTAATTTATTCCGTTATCTAGTTGCCATAACACAAGCTTCGGCTTAGCTTGGAACTAGATGGCGCTGTGTATAAATGTCCTAAAAATGTTTATGTTTATGTTTAATTATCACCAACATATTATGTACTCGTATAAACAGATAATAATTAATCTAATCAATTAGCTCTAAAAATTCTGTATGGAACCCACTGCTAAAGAACTGTACACACTTGACCGATTTCTTAATTAGGTAGTATCGTGTGAAGTGACGTTAATCTGAGCTAACTTGTCTGCTTCACCGAAATCTTTATCTTTAACTTTAGAGATTTTAATTTATCTTTAAAAAGAATACACATGGCTTCAGTAGGTTGGCCATGTTTTAGGAATTATAATGAATCTTGTTTTAAAAGTTCACTTTTTTATTTAAAAAATAAATAATCGATCAAGAGGCTCGCCTTTACACTTTACCTCCCAATCTGAAATATAAAAAAACTAGCTGTGTCCCGCGCTTTTGCCCGCGTAGTTCCCAATACAACAATACCGGGATGTAAGCTATCCTATATTTTAAGTTGGATCAAACTGCACACGGTGTGCAAATTTAATTTAAAATCAGTTCAGTAGTTTATGAGTCAATCGCGGACAAACAACGTGACATTAATTTATTTGTTGCTATGTTTTAAAAGAAAAAAAATGGACGACAAACCATTTTTTGAGAGAGATCTAATTAATACTGATTCAATGTCAAAAGCAGTCGAATTTATTCAATCTATAACCAATACTTGTAAAAGTTGCAGTGTATTTGATCTTATATTTAGATTGAAATAAGTTTCAGATTTGACTGGTTTAGTTTTTTCTTTAAAACAGTATCAAAATGGCATACTACTGTATAATATATAATAAATGTTTATCGAAAACTAAGACTTTAATGTTAAGCCTCATTTCATCGTAAATAACTATTTTTTGTCGTCTACAAACAAAAATAATTATTGAATTGAGTTGTCGTTTTTCACATTTTTATTTATGATGGAATATATGTAGTTCTGTAGGTTTGTCTTTCGAAAACCCAAAACCACGTACGCCCTACAAGTGTTTAAATACGAAACGGATGTTTGAGTATAATCCGTCGGGGAGTGGGCAATTAAGTCGTTTTACGTGAAAGCTCTGCTACATAAATTAACTGAATTTATCGACTCTCCTTACTGACTTTTATTCGCAACCGTTCAACGTTATGTTCAATTAAAATAGTACGCTTAATGGATTGCGTATTCATTAAGATATTCAGAATGCAATTGATATTTCGTTTATTCATAAATTGTAATGAGTATTTATTTAAAAGTTATATTCTATCACTCTTATTTGTCTGACTGATTAAATAAAACTTTGAAATAAATCCTTCAATAACATATTAAAACATCAGACATGTAAAAATAAGTCAAGATCTTCTTTTTAGGGTAGCTTAAAAGCGTCTGACAAAAGCTCTGGTCCATCAAATGTGTCTGACACTTCTGATATTACTTTAAAATAATATTCTACAGGACATATATAAAAATATACCATGTGAATTTAAGTTAAATGGTCCTTTTTTTTTAGTTACCTTTCTCACCTGATACCAAGATACCAAGTGTGACTCGGCAAGTTAAACAAAGCGCATAGGTATTCAAGACACACGAGACGCTACTGAAAACTTCAGGTTTCATCCGTGTGAAAATAAGTTACGTCAGATCGCTTTTATTATAACATAAGGGGCAAACAAGCAGGCGAGCCACCTGATGGTAAGTGGTCATCGCCGCCCATCAACACTCTCAGAGCTGTCAAGCTCTGGAAGCTTCTTGAAGCACCCCAAGTCTTAATTTATCGGAAATAACGCACGAGAGAGTTGATTCCATAAGGTGGTGGTATCGCTCTGGGATCTTGGAATATAAACTGACATTGATTTCATAAAAAATACATTTATTAAATCAATGTCATTATTAAAAAGACTAACAAAACAAAATATAGCAACGTTTAACGCATACGAAATCTCGGGCACATCTTGTAATTAAAATAAATTCGCTGAATAATATTACCGAGAAACCATTCACTCGACTAACGAAAAACTATTATTCTAACACCGTGTTTGTTTTACTTATTGCTTCTTCAAATTTTAGTCTACACTCTACACGATCAAAAGCTTCCCTATACACAATTAAATATCGACTCTATCTACCAAGGCATAGAATTCAATGTCCCTTACTAAACGGTTATAAAAATTTTAAAATTGATTCAATGGATAATGAACCTTAAGTTTTAGATTTAGAGTTGAATTTAAATTGTAATGTTTAAGAAAACATTTTAAGGACTATTCACATCAAAGTTAAAAAGCAAACAGTAGCTGAAGACAGGCCACCCGTGGACTTGTATTTTTTTTTTATTGACAAATTATTATAATCTTCAATTTTTGACAGCTATCTATTATAACTGAAATGTGTATTCCAATGTCACATAATACGGATTAGGAATAGAAAAATATATATAATCGGCGGTTTATATAGAGGTTTTACCCACACATGGCAGCATTAAAAATTATATAATAATTCCTATTAAATATCTATAAAATAGACACTCTATCTATAAAATAGAGATAATTAAATACCTTTGTGTTTTTTAACATTTTATTGTTAGTGAACTGATATTAAACTTCTTGACTTTCTTGATTTTGTATTTTGCTGTATATTCGTGACCGAGATTTTAAAAAAGCAAGAACCATTTCAATTCGTACAGTCGTTATCAAATATGTTACTTAAACCTTTATTTTCACATTGTACATCGTCGGAAATAAATGCACAACCCATTCTATTACAACTACAATCTATCAACCGATATCTAAAAGGACAACGTTTCACCCATATTAATACCAGCATAATATAACCTATCGCCTACGAATTTTAAGACTTAAAAATTATAATAAACTCATTTCTCGTATAAAAAGGTACACGAACAAAAACTCTTTAGTGTTTTCAAGAAACTTAAGTGCAATAAAAATTCAGTACATGTAATTATGTTGTTTTGTAAAAATAGAATTCGCAGCGACAAATAGACGGGTCAATTTATGTGTATCGAATAAAATTAAAGATTTATCGCTTCGCTTATAATAACGATCCAAAAAACTAGTTATATTATTGTTTACAACAGAAATACAGTGGACAACACAAGTTTATTAACATTTTCGACTCTAAAAACTTTTTAACATTAAAATATTTTAGATCTTGCATTGGTATTCCCTTTTTGAAAGTACGGTACCTACGATATGATTTTCTCCTCTAATCACAACACTTTTAATTTTAAATGTGTTTAAATATTTTTGTAGTCGTCAGTACAAATGTTACATTAATTATATATAATGATAGAACCAACAAGAAAAAAAGAGATAGATAGTTTTGTCAGTTGCGCGTCAATGCACCGGCAACCAATCTTACAACAATATTACCAACCTTAAAGTAAGACGTCCTAATGAGGATGTTTTCGCGTCTTCAAAATTTTAATATAATATCATTGCTAACCACTATAAAGCTGAAACAATGTGTATTAGTGCTTACAAAGTTGCTTCTTAATAGCAATTAATTTCATATACACAAAGAAACACAAATAACCATTTCATAAACATACTAATGATTAATACGCAACTATAGGTATGTAATTATAGTATCGTAAAAATAGCTTATAGCAAATAACATGTTTTCTGTAAAACAATTTGCTACGTTGGAATGTGAAGTCTGTATAAGGATATTGCATGTTTTCAAAACATATATTCTGTTTACAAACTTTGTAATTTAATTAAATTCTTCCTAGTATTCATACTATGCTAACTTTTCAAAGTAAAAAAAAGCGTTGCTTCTATGTGTTTTATATCTACTAACTAGCTGTTGCCCGCGAAACCGTCCGCGTGGACTATCATATAAACTTTGACCCCCTCTTACTTCCCTTATTATCCTTTTTTCCTAGATTTTTTCATACAAATGTTTTTACCCGCTTTCTCCTGTTCCCGTAGGAATTTTGCAATATCCTGTTAAAAATAACCTTTAAGTTTACTAAGGTACCTACAATCCAAATTTCAAGCGTCTAACGTAAGCGGTTCAGATTTTTTCATACAAATGTTTTTTCCCGCTCACTCCCGTTCC
>DWAJ01002836.1:0-16278 GCA_018238005.1 Eurema mandarina
ATTTACTAAAACTAGGAAAATAAAACCTCTTTATTAACAGATTCTCTTTATCTAGAACTATATTAATCATAGATACAATGCAACAAGATATATAGTTCTCCAATTCTGATTATTGCGACATACGAAAAGCCTATTGAAAACGCACAATGCTTAAACAAAAAAATCAACATTCCATAAGGCATGGCTACTATTTTTAATAGATATTATAAAGTAAAGATTTTTAAGATTTGCAATGATAGTCTAGCAATTGCGTTGCTAGCCATATTTAAAATTAAGGACTCCTGAAATAAAATACGTAGGTACAACATTGTATCTAATCCATCAACACAGCTAGTATGACATAAACATATATAATATAAATAAATATAAATAAATATTTTTAGGACATTTATACACAGCGCCATCTAGTTCCAAGCTAAGCAGAAGCTTGTGTTATGGCAACTAGATAACGAAATAAGTTACATATGCATACTTTTGTAAATACATACATACAATACATAGCAACACCCACACCCCAGAAAATACAAATGTAAATTACAAATATATTTTTCCGGTATGGGGATCGAACCCACGACCCTTCGCGCAGAAAGCAGTTGTGCTACCACTGCGCCAAGCGGTCGTCAAATGTATAAATCACTATCACGAAGAAACACCAGTCTCTCAAAGCACTTCACCACAACACTTGTGTCAAAATGTATGTAAATCTAAAACCATTAATATTTGAATGATGAATTAAAACTCCCCCTAGAAATGATCAGTCTAGCCATCCCCCGTAATCTGTACACCCCTTGTGTTTACTCCGGCGGGTCGCGGGGTGCGTTCCCAGCGAAATCACGTCTTAATTAATGTGTAAAATATTTATACTTGCATTTTATCGTATATATATAACGATGAAGTATACAATGGCACGATGATATGACCATATGACTGTATAAAGAAACTTTTTCCTTGTTTTTTAAATCGATCGCTTTGTGGTTAGTCTTTTTAGTTAAGACATATAATATACTAAATGGGTTCCTTTCAAGTAGCAGAATACTGATATAATAAACATAGTAATTAGATCTATGTATGTTAGTATGTTTGTCGCTCTTTGCTTCTTTAATGTATCTACTTAATGTCCCAGTATTGATACGGGAATAAAAATAAGCGGGTAAAACCACGCGCAGCTCTTTCATCATAAACGGAAGCCTAAACAATATTTAAACACTTCAATGATACTGAAAAATCAGTTTTTACCGAAACAAAAAACCGGTTAAAACCGCTTAGAACCGGTTCACACCAGCACCGAATACCATCATGTTCACGGATCCTTAGGAGTCACGCCAAGATCCGATCGTATCACACACGACTATGTAAACACGTTTACGTTGTAGACGAGCGTTTTGAACGCCGCGTTTTAACCGCCACATTTAAATATATTATAACTTATTTTTTCGTTACTCCTTTTTAAAGAAAGATAAATCTTGATACGTATAAAAATTAATAAGCATACATATAAAGAAATATTCCCATCTTGTTGTTTGAATTAATAATTTAATAGTAGTTTTAAAGATTTAATCATACATAGGGACAGACAGGAGAAAGTGACTTTTGTTTTATAATTATTTTATAAAGATTTTGTTATTAAAAAAACTTCTTACTAAGACACAGTCTATAGACTGATCGAATACATGCAATTTATATATGTACCACTTTTACTATTATTTTATATTATTAATACGTTAATTATAATACGCACCAAAAAAATTTTCGTAGCAAACTATTTAAAAAATCACATTTTTTAAACAAACACACGAGTGTTCATTGGTAGCGATGGCCATTTCCTATCAGATTTGCTTACTCATTTGTACCTTATATTATATATAATAATATTAATTACCATCACAAGTTACAGGTAAGGCAAACAAACAAAATCTCAATAGCTCTCAAGTGTACAAGGCGCCGAGAGATAACGCGCTATAATTATTGCGCCTCAAGTGGCGATAAGGCTCTATAAAGGGTACGATTATTATTAAAATAATTAATAATTGTCCTTATCTACCAATTGTTGTGGAAAACTACTATGTTGTAGCTTCAAGTGACGACGACACGTGAACTGTTCATTTACATACTAACGATGCTGCTTGGGTTTACACAGCAATATATATGTACCGGAAATTGTATTAACATATTTTCATTGTTGTATAAGAGGGCTCATACGTTAAATTGACCGTCTTTAATATAATCATGGCACAACTGTCTGTTCTGCAACTGTGTTTGCAATGAACTATACTCGTATCTATACTTTGTGAACGGTTTAAATAATGAATAAAAACAGTTCCAATATAAGGAAAACAGTGGCCCCTACCTAACAATGTAAGCTTCTTATACATATGTAAAATAAATACGTATGCGTCATAGTAACCATCGTTCATTACCAAACCGTCATTAACCTACAGGACTCGTTTAAGATGGAATACGAGAATAACACGTGTCTCTTAACCTCGCTGAACGAACCCACTTTTAAAGCTTGCTTTGTTTAATGTTAGATACATAGCCAGATACACCACACGAGAGATAAGCTGACATGGCCGACATGGCCGACATGACTCCCAAGTCATTCCAATTACACATATCTAACGACGCATCGGATTCACGTAAACCGTACCGTTATCGACACACCGGTTTGACGAGCCGTGCTGTGAATCTCGAAATTCAAAATTGCAGACGCTGAAATTCAATTTCGAAATGTCAGAAAATTTTGAAATGTTTCAGACTGGCTGGTAATGGATAAATGGGATTTCAATTGAGAATAGTTACGAATTCAATTCGACTGTATAACATTTAAATGTATATAAGTACATTCAAATACAGTTTCAAGAAACCGATGTAGTATAAACGTATACGTATTCATAATAAGGCAGTTCAATTAAAAAACGCTGAGTCCCGCTCACAATAGCATTAGTTATTTCGACCAGAAACAGGCATCGATCCATCGGTAACCCTCGTTTCCGAGTAAAAAGAACATCCAATTTCCAGTCTCCAATTCGTCTCCGATACCGGCATAATTCCGCCCGGGAAAATCATTACATACGCCCCGGTAATTCGGATTTCGTCGAACCTCACCCTCACGCTGCATCTCATTTTAAATATCTAACGACTAAGCCGCATTTTCCCTGGAAAACATCGATACGCGATCTCTCGAATGTGTACCCTGTTGCTCGCGGATAGAATCGAATTTCTATAGTTAGAGGAAGGGCGGCGGCACGCCAATTGTGTCCTTAGCCCATCGGAGTAAAGTCAGATTTTCTTTGGACTTTCTTGGCGGGCGCGGACCGTATTCTGCACTGTAACAACGTCGGGCGAGGGTGGCTCGAATAATGGAGGGAGGTATCCACTCTTATTTTTCGTGAATTTTTTATTTAAGAAAGGGATAAGATTTTAATGTGAGCGCTCGGCGCTTTTATTACTTGTGATAGCGGATTCGTCCATTGTCGAGTCATGATGCGTATGAGGTTTCCGCTTAAAGTATTTTGTATGGGAGATGTATTCCGGGGACACTGGAGTTATGTCCGTAATGACGTTTTAGGAGATTTCTTTTATTCGTTCGGAGGGAGCGGATTTTTCCGGTTTAAGTGTAAATTCGCAGAGTTTTCTTTTTCAAGTGAAATGCGAGTTGCGTGGTTTGTTTTGCAGACGCGGAGTTTTTAATTAATTGCTCTTATGATTGCCGAATGTTAATAGAGATAAGGCTAAACTTAAATGAATACATTTTACTTAACTTATTTATTTGAAAATAAAATAGCAGAAGCGGTTTCTTATAGATTAAAAGTTGAGAATAAGCAATGAGTACCCACATATAATATTAAATTTAAAACATTAAAATATAACGTATTGTTATATATTTACTAATATTAAAAAAAACTTAAGGGTCTAACTATTCGTTTAAACGCGCTATATTGATGTGAAAGGTCTAAAATATCTATATTGACTGAATATTTCAAACAGCCAATATTGATTTTTTTTCATGGAAATAAACATTAAAACATATTATATATCATATATTGTTAAATTTGAGGCTATTAATACATAGTTGTGGAGGCTTCGCCGGAAGCTAGGCCGCATACCGCGTATTCGTCTGTCCTTGAACTGGAACAATAGAGGAGTTGTATGGTCTAAATTAAAAACGTTGCGAGCTATTTTGCAGAACTCTAGATTAATAGGTCCTACATTATTTATGGAGATTTTTTGTACCTATGTTATTCATACATATATTGCTATTAATATGCACCCATATATTACAATTTATTGATCAGCTTTTCCGTACCTCAGGGTGGCTGTAGGAAATCACTAATAGTGATAAGGCCGCCTCTTGTTAAAAAAGCTATTTGCTGTATATTTTTTCTAGTTTTAAGGTGTATTTCAATATTGACAATAAATAATTTTTATTATTTTTTATTTTAATATTATGTCTGTATTGGATTTTTTTTACGTAACTAGCTTACCCACTTCTAATATTAAATAAGCGAAAGTTTGTGATGATATTTTATGTATACCTAATATATTTGGCTAAAATTTGGCGTCCACATAGATTAAAAAAAGCATTGATAACTTGATTGATAATTAATTTGTAAATATTAATCCAATCCTATTACTACTCTTGCTGTAACCATTTCTTTCTGACCAATTCTAATTTATTTTATGTAGCATTTTAACTCAGTCTTATACTCAACAGCTAGGTAGGAAGTTCATACTAAAAACATTCAAATTAGCAGCGAAAGCTTATAGCCTATACTCCACAGTCGTCTTCCTTAAGTCCAGTATATGATATATCGGAAGTGAATTAATGAATAATTCGCTTTGTCGGCACTTTTTGGTGCGCGTGCGCCGACACAGACACAATACTAAGTGTTTTGACAACTTTATTATACCTAATTTCGGGGCTTAACTGCGCAGAAAGAATGTTTAATATCTAGACTAGTTCTGTCCAGCGGGTTTACTGGTAGTTTTCTTTCACATGGTAATACTCGTGCAGGGATAAAGAATGTACCTAGTATCCCATAGATTAATAATCTAGATCTAAATCGAGCCAGATTTCAGGTTTGTGTGAAATAGTGACAATGCTCTAAACATATACTTAAAGGTTTTCGTGTTTGTATACCTTCATTTTAATTCAATTTAATTATAAGTATGTTTTTTGGAATATATCTAAACCAATTTTATTGCGCCTTCAGATATAAAATTTATATAAATTATGCCTAATACGTATCAAATTACTAATCAATCTTAAAATACATGTTATATGTATTAAAACCTTCAATACTGTGTTGCTAATTATGAATCTACAATACGTTCTTTCATTATCCATACTTCCCATATTAATATTATAAATGCGAAAGTAACTATCTCTCTCTGACTGTCTATCTTTCCATCACGCTAATACTACTGAACCGATTAGAACGACACACACACAGATGGTTTAGACCCTGAGAAAGAACATAGGCTACTTTTGAGTTGAAAAAAGGGTTAAAAGGGACGGTGAGTCAAAGTTTATATGAAAGTCCACGCGGACGGAGTCGCGAGCAACAGCTAGTAAACAATAAATACCTCAAGTTTAACAACATTCCTCACAATAGTTTAATAAATGAAAATTCGCGAAAAATCTTAAAAGTCATCCAGTTTATATATCTAGACACTCTTATACAGTCTAGATACGAATAGGGGGTCACTACGAGATAGATCGAGCACTCAATACCTACTGGTATTAAGATCGCAGATAAAAAAAATAGGTTAGATTGATATCTTTTTGCGGAGCTTGTTTGTTTAAATTTGCTTTTTCTATCTTTTTTGCGTAGTAAAAGACTGAGAAAATAATCTTTTATTCGGCGACATGTTGAGGACTTAATATTTTTAGATATTGAAGAAGAAAAATATGTTATTAGATTAAAAACTACAAATTATTTGAGCGCTGTAATTTCTTCATAGATTAAGATAATGAAATAATCTTATCATTATTTGTCAAATACGGAATTCAATTCAAAATTTAAGATTTTATTTTATGAAAGAGAGAATTGTAATATTGTACGAATATATTTTAATAAATGTATTAAGAAAATCTAAGACTCAAAGTGTGTAAAGGCTTATCCCACCCCTAAATCCAACACCGATAGACTAAAATGTCCCATCCATACTACATAAATGTGAAAGTGTGTTTGTTTGTTCGTCCTTCCTCCATGCCGTAGCTAAGCAATCAATCGACCTGATTTTTGGCTGGTCAGTTGAAAAGATGGAGAGTAACATACTTTTTAACTGGAAAAAAGAGTTATAAGGAGGGGGTCAAAGTTTATATGAAAGTCCACGCGGACGGAGCCGCGGGCAACAGCTAGTATCTTAATAAGATTACAAAATAACGAATTATTATCACCGTTACTTTGCTACCAATGTACCATATTATTCCTCCATATCACACACCTACTATAAATAACAAGAAAATGCATTCGAAGATATTTCAGAATGAAGTCATCAAGTTAAGGGCGGAGTAATACTTTTAAAAGCTTCCCTTTGTGCGAGGCACCATTGTGAAGCCTGAGCGATATATTGTATATCTTAGGGGATGTTCGACGCGAATATCAGTTTTTTCTATACATTTCGATTGGAATTGAAATATGACGTCAGAGTTTTATCTGCGTTCGGTATTTATAGAATACTTTTCTAAATTATAGTACTATATTTTTTATTAATCTGTACATTTTACTCTTTTCTTATGTTTAGGAAATTCTGTATATGATAATGGGGCGTTATTATTATCGCTTAAATAAAGCTTTTCTTATATCGTTTTTAAAGCTATTGTGCTATAACGAAGTAGAACAGTTTAACAAAATAATATGGAAAACAGCACAGTTATTCTTAAGCTATAAATGGGGAAGCTAACTCAGCCAATAAAGCTAAGAGAGATTTGTTGCGTAAAAACATGTTAAAGCTCGAACAATAATTTCCAAGCGTCAACCAAAGTTTTTCCTTCGAAAACGAACAACGATTGGGTCTCAATAAATATCGTTCATCCTTATACTTACTACCTATATATACAAGTTAATAATTTACAACACGACAAATATTTTACACCGCTTTGGAAAGGTAACCGCTCTTACTAGTTATAAATGTGCTTATAAAAACTTGCCCATACGTTTCTTCCTTACTTCCCTTATAAGAGTTCCAAGTCCATAGAAATTACATTTTTCGCTCCGAACCAATCAGTTTAATTGATGACAGCTGGATGTTTTTGTGGTAATTAATAAATGTAAAGCCGAGCTTCGTTAAGCGTAGAATCAGTTCATTTAACTCGTCTAAGTTTTTGCTTAACGCGAATGTAATAAATATATGTGTGATCTGTGATTTGTTGATAATAATTAATTATTTACTTTGAATTCTAATTGTTTATTGTATGCATTTCTTATTTCATAAGAAGCATGTTAAAAGGACCTCATGTGATTTTGAGGTTAGTTTTAAAAAAACAATATAATCAAACTTTGTAGTTCAGTCTAAATTTGCCTATGGAAATACAAATGGATACTTACGTTATATACGTAAGCATCTATATTAATATTAACACCTGTGTCCTATTATATAACCCGAATACAGTCTTAACAATTTTACTCAATGTTTTTAGATTCATTTATACCCAATGACACTCATAAATCAGATGTCTTTTTATTCAATAACTCTTAAAAATTGATGCATTACATCCTTGGAACTGACGAACGTAACAATTCGTCTATTTAAACGTTTTACGCATTTAAAATATCAATTTTTACTTTAAAGTTTAGATGAAATAAAAAGCAATTTAGCACTAGACATTTTAGACAAAGATTACTACGTTCCACTGATAGCACTAAGGGTTCCAGTGCGAAGAGCCATTTGCCGTTTTGTACCTGCGAGATGCGAGTCCATCCTTGCATGGTAATTGCCTAGAACGTCCTATTTCAACCCGCCTCCCTCCATATGCCCCAGTTACCTCTACCACGTAGGGCTGCTACCTCTTCAAAAAATAAATTATTTTCTCAAAAATATGTTCTTATTTATCCAATCAGTCTTCCATCTATAAGGAGGTTTTTCGAAGCCATATTTAGCGATAACTTGAGATGAAACTTAAATTTTACTAATAAGTTTCCATAGCAATTGATCCAGGCAAAAACGTCAAGGTAAAAATTACTATGAAATATATAAAGCAATTTTTCAATGGTTCATATCAAACAGGAAAAGTGTGAATGACGCAAAACAGTTGCTTATCAATACTATTTTCCTAGAATTTCAATATTGCAGTATTCTATTAATTAAATATTAATTATAAATTTATTTATATATCGCTCTGCCATAGCATTAGACCAGTTTAATGAATGTTTTAACGGTGAAAATTATTTGTTGTGGTCATTTGTTCGTTTAAGTCGAAAACCATTGACAATAATTTCATTATAACATATTAAGAAATACAAACAGAGACTTATAGCAAGTCTTGACAAATCCTTTAATAGGAATATTTAAGATACGTTTCAAGCTTTAATTTAACATCAGTTCTTTTCGATCTTCATTCTTTATCATAACCTAAAACCAACGCAGCAAATAGATAATGAATGGCACACTGCAAAATCTTAATAATATAATATAATTCAGTAATAAAATATTTAATTGTATTAATAAAAATGTAGTTGGTGTCAGCCCTAGCGCCTGAAAGGCATACGTAGCACGCATACAGCTACTCAGCCTTACTTCATTCCGAGTATTGTGTGCAACGTTTTGTTTTCTTTCTAGCTTTTCGCTTTTCAAGTCCCCTTTTTGTTCCTCGCCTAAGATTTTCCCGCTTAAATTTTTCGAGAGAACTTATTTTGGTAATTAGCTGGAAATGAATGTGGCCCGCTGAATTTGTAATAGTAACGTTTTTAATTAAATGGAGAAGCGATTTTCACTTCGCCTATTTATGCGAGCGGTCGGACGCTGTTCCCTATTTATATTTACGCTTTAATCCCGGACATTGCTACTAGTTCATTTATATTAACCACTTCATAACTTTTACGTGATTTTTTCCGTACCTGACAAACCAAAAATGTAGACTCACTATCATAACATAGTATCAAAACAAAGTCGTTTTCTTCTGTTTATAAATCTTTAAAACTACACAACCAATTTTCATACGGATTTTTTTATCAGATAGCGATATTCAAGAGAAGGTTTATGTGAATAATACATGCATAAATGCGGCTGAAACCGCAGGGCGTAGCTAGTAAAGGATAAAATAAACAATTAATTTAAACACAGCATTTATCACTTAGTTCTAAAACTAAGCTGACGTAATCTACTGAAACACTAAACCGCAATGAATAGTGTTATCACATTCTGACATTTAGTACGGTCGCTAATTACCGTATCATCGTGTTCTTAGCAAAAATAACACATACATTATCCCTCGGATTACCATAACCCTATCAATAATAACCCTTAAACTGGCGTTCAATTTCACCACACATAAGTGCTTATGAAAATATTAAATCCAATTTACGAACTTACCCCTCGATTATCCACTTGAAAAACACCGAATTATGACTATTATATCGTCATATGCATTGTGCAGTAATCGGCAGTATAGCGCCCCGTCGTTTGCGATACAAAAAAAATGAATATGATTTTATGGCAGGTTAAATCTATTATATGGGGGATTAATATTTCTATTTGTTAGGGTCAGTAACAAGTTATTTGACACGTTCGCGGGGAACCAGCAATTATGATCCATCTCGGTTTAGTGTAGTTTTTTTGTTGGAGTTTGTTTTATAAATCGCTAGGATTTGGCCGGCTTTAACGTGATAAATGGGTCATTATGTTTTGTTTATTCGATTATAAGTATAAGGTAGGATTTGTAAAAGGTCTAGACAATGATGGATAATTTTTAATATTTTATTCGAATGATTGAGAACATCGATTTGTTATCGAGTAAACGCAAATAGAAATAGATCGATGAGAGCGCTGACATTTGGATAACATCTAAGGGTTTTTCATTAATTTGATATAGCTATATGTATAGTAACATTATATGCTATGCTGGGTTTTTAAATACTTAAAATAAATAGACTCAGTCCCGCCTTTTTTATATTTATTTAAGTTAGTATATAATATGCCTTACATATAACACTGACAAATATTACTCTTAGTAAAAAGTTAATCGAAATTGGCTCATAAAGAACTTCTTAAGTGAAATATATTGATAGGAAGATATAGAACTTTTCTATTAGACATATTTTTTTGCTATATCAAGCTCCGATCTCGTAATACTTAATACGAGAACCTAATCATTTGATAGACATAATTTCTCGTGTCGCAAATCAAAGGGCGTCCCGGAGGACTGGCTAATGTGTCCATTTCCCGGACAAAGCGGATTATGGCCGTGTTGTCATATCTCGTGCCATTATCATAATGCGGTGACGTCATTGTTACTTTCTTGTTTTTTGTAAAGCTTGTGTGTGGTATGCTTTAGATCATAGATACGTCGACTTATGTATCATAGACTGAATGTAAAAGTTAGTGCGCACTTATTAGTGAGGCTTTTTATGCATTACAATGGTAAGAATAGGTCAAAGTATATTTTTGTATATAAAAGCTGAATCTGTTTAAAATACGATTTTAAAAGCTTATTATTGAACAATTTCTTTTGTCTGTCATTCCACTTGGATGTCACCTTCATCTCTCTTTATCATTTAAGAAGAGATCTTACTTCTTCCTCAAGTCAAAACCACATTCGTGAGACCCGCGAATGCTTATATAGTTACGACCGAGTTCCCCTCTTGTTCGTTTTTTCCGCTTTCCTATGAAAAAAAAGTGAATGCTTTTATGACCGGCATTTAATATTCGATATTTAAACAACAAGTCGATTATGTTGCGCGACATACAAGTCTGTTAGCCGAGCTACGAGCTAATTCCACGGCACGACACGGCTTGTAAAACACAAATTACGGGAACGCTTAAAGTCCCTCAAATAGTCAATTACTCGAACGTTCGAAAGGAAAATAGAAAAAGCCCAGCCTACAATATTGTGCAAAGAAAACAGCAGTTGGCAAACGAGCAAACTTTTCCCATAGAACGTGGTTTTAACGTTAATATTTAAGGGTTATTGTTTGAGTAATTGCCTGCGAAATAACCTAATGGGTGGATTTTGTAAAAATCGATTCACCCATATTTGTTGTTAATTATGCTCGCAGTAGCTGGAGCTGTTTCCGCGTGCGCTGGCTCGAATGCGATCGGAGACCCTCCCTGCTCCAATTACGGAGTTCTCAAAAACCCCCTCTCGGACCCCCTCATTTTTAGATGGAGCCCCGTTTTAATGACCTCTTGAGCGATGTTCATTTGTCGCTAGGGTTTCGTGCGATTATTTCTATGTAACGTTTGGGAGCCGGAGTGCGGGCTGGTAGGCTTTTCTCGGTTTTCCGCGAAAATATTGGCGGTTCGAGAGCCCTCGATTACCTGATTGCCGGTTTACTTAGAGAAGGTATTATTCGGCTATAAAGTACTTCTCGACCTGGGAAGGCTCTTCACACAAATTGCTCTAGCATTTTAGGGTAATCGTACATCCTATAATAATTGCAACAAAAATAAACAGTATGTACCTACTTGACCCTTTGTTACCCGTCATAACATAAAAAAGCTTAATTTTCTTTAATATGCTTATTAATAATATATTTTTCTATATGATTACATATTTAACATAAATTTATCATTCTATTTACAACAGTTCCATTGTTTTATAATATTTAAATGTACATTTTACACGCAGTGGCTATTGAAGTAACTACTTCCACAGATTAATGGAACAATAGAAGCGTTATCCTATTCATGTTTTCCTCTTTTATATAGAATTTAATAAAACATTTTTACATTGTAATATTTGTTTTAATAAGGGAATTTTAATGAGGTAATATCGCGTTGAACAGAAATGTTTATTGCATATTACTTTTGTTAATTAGTTATAAAAGATTAAATGATGAATTATTATTATTTATTAAATGTAGTAATTAAAATAAAATAGTTAACTAATATATTTGCTTTTATAGTTTCTTATTTGAACTAGGATATGGTTCCATAATCATAAATACCTATGTATTTACTTTTCAGTACAAATAAAGGTTGTGTAGAAGATATTGCCAACAACTATAAGGCTAGCTTCATTGCGTTTTATAAAATTGGATCATAAAACTTTTTGACGAGCAATATATTATAAATTAAAAAAAAAAAACATTTTGATGCGTTTATATAAAAATACATTAAAAATATATTTCACTGACTGATTTTTTATATAATATGAAGGATTTCATCGCGCATTCATTTCACGGTGCCGACACACGTCGATATGACTATATTTCTAATTGTTTGAAAGCTTTCCAGTTCACCCCATATTAAAAAATTGTCCCCATTAGTGTACAAAGTACTGCGCACGAGGGGACTTGCCATTTGTTTGAATCCGGTAATTTTCTACGATTCTGCAGTTTGGCTCGCCTCGTGTAATTGCGGAGTATATTAATTCTGAATTACACCCTTTTCATTGCGAGGACTCGAATATTTATGATTATAGCTATTTAGGGTTTCGGAAATCTCTGATCAAAAGCAATCTGTGCTCGCTATTGACGTTCGTTCGTACAATAGTGTGGGCTTGTCTGTAATGAACTATAAAATAACTTTTCTATAAGATTTAAAAATAATTAATTAATTTATTAAAACAAAGCCAAACAGGAAGCAGACATTCAAAGGGACAGAACACAAACATCGATCTTAACAAACAAACACGGGCTATCCTGGGAACTCTCGACCGTTTAAAGTTTGATAAACCTTAAAACGTGACGCCCGGGTCCACGGCGATCGCGAACAAAGCGAAATTTAAGAACACGACTGCACGACATGTGTCATCACATCATGTCAATGGCGGGATTATGATAACTATCGGAGCATCTAGCCTGGGGAATCACCCTTGCCATCTATGAGACAATAGAAAACAACTGAGCCGCGAACGCTTTCAAAAACCAACCTTAAACTCTTAAGCGTAAAGTTCTTAATTCAATAGCTCGATCGATCTCGCGAGGGTGATCCCGAAAAGACAATTTAACCCTAAAAAATGGTGCACGGACATTAATCCGCATGTAATATTGCAAATTTGTCATCGGCCGGGCCAGGGCCATCTGTTGAGTGAAACGCAATTCGATTTGCTGCCATTAGAGTCGGCACAATGACGGCAGATTGCCGCATACTTGATTCAATAACCGTGGGCGGGATCCTGCTAAATTAAAAATCGTAATCAGGGCACAATCAAACAGGCTTGTTTTAAACTACATCGTACTACATAGAACAATTAGGTTTAATCACTAAGGAACTAAATAAAATAGCCAAATAGTCCTTAATAGTTTCATGGATATATACTTTAAATAGCTATGTGGCAAAGTGTATTAAACTTTATCTTACATGAAAACTTAAATTTTAAGACGTTTCCTAAATCTTACAAAACAAACAGTTAATTAAACACAGACTTAAAATCTTTAAAAATATATATACTTTGCCTACAGAGCTAACTAACTCAAAGTATCTATTCCACTAAGCCTAGGTAGCCACCTATACTACTTTTGAATCGCCATAGTATTACAAAACATTTACCACCTAACAGTCTTATAAACTGTTATCACTATAACAAAAAAAAACGAAACAACTAATAGCCTTACAAACACCATTTAACAAGTACTTACCCAATATAAACTATATGAATAAAGTATCGTATATTAATATTGATATCATAACCCTCGCCCTTGTGTCGGTTAATAAATTTCGCGTGTCCGATGCAACAATGAATTGCCCTTTTTGATGTCTTCTTTCGAGGGTAGTTGCAATAAAGTGATTTCACGTTCCGATAACGACACGCTCCTTCAGGTAATGCTAATGTCGTATATTTGTATGGAATATTAAATTGAGCTTCAATGGTTTTGAACCTGAGACTTAAACGCGCTGATGTGATACTTTTAACCGACTTCAAAAAATGAGCTATTTTGCTTTTTATTGTATGCGTGTCAGTTTCTATTTAAAGTATTAGGTTTTGAATTAAACATGTTCAGATTTATTTGTTTTTATAAGTATTTACTATACCTAAGTACGTACGTAAGTACTAAGTTAGATACGACATCTAAAATAAAAATCATCACAAAACGGTACATCCTTTGTCTAGTAACAAATTGTGTACAAAAATCGTCATTATAATAAATTTATATTTAAACTGTCATTGGTCATTTAAATTTATATACAAAGCTTTTGAACAACAAAACAATATCTACTAAAATCATTTTATCCAACTAATATTTCTCATTACCAGCTAAACCATAAAAAGGTCGGTTGCGAACCACTCGTCAATTTATTCAAAAAGGATTAGCTATACAAGCTTACGAGTGCGAGCGGCGCTGGGTGATTAAGCCTGTATTGCTGACGACGGGGGCAATGGGCGTGCAATTATTGGAAATAATGAGAATTTTTTCTTTCTACTTTAAAAGAAAATACTTTATATGACTTACATATTTAGTTTTGTGTCTTTGGTTTTTACTTTTAGTACAAAGTATTCCATAATATACTTAATACTTATATCCCTACTTAATATTATAAATGCTAATGTAACTCTATCTGTCTGTTACGTTTTTACGCCAAAACTACTGAACCGATTGTAATGAAATTTGGTATACAGATGGCCTAGAGCCTTAGATATAACATTGGATACTTTTTAACTTTAAAAAGGGTTATGGGGAAGGGGGGTCAAAGTTGATATGAAACTCCACGCGGATGGAGTCGCCGGCAACAGCTAATATGTTAATAAAAACAACTGTTATATAGGCTTTAAAATTAAAATTCCTAATATAATCATATTTAGATACTCGATATAAGCTGAGCCTAGTGAGGAAGTCAACAAGATTTCGATTCTGAAAAACCTTTCAGCATTACAAATTGTAATACGTCTATTTTAGTGTAAGAAATTATTCTTTTTTATTGTGCTGTAAATAAATATTTTTTCTTTTTATTAAAGTAAATCTGTTCTACAATGAAGCAGAAAGTAATTTAAAATCGCAATATTAACTACTTGAAAACATTTTCATTTTTTAATTAATATTTCGTGTCTAACACTGTCTATAGATTGTCGCTAGATAAAACTTACCTTTATAATTAGATACCAGCTTAGGCACAAAAACTTGACATCCGGTACGTACCTACAGACGGACAAACATAGAGATAGTTTCCGGATTATCGTGGTCAATGCATACTGATAAATATTATTATATATAGTCAGTTGTTTTGATTACGGTAATAATTATTATAAAAATTTTATTTGCACAAGAACACCAAATAAATTTTTATTGTATACTAGCCCCGCCTCGTGGTTTTGCCCGCATTTTTACATGTATTATACACATAATCCTTCCTCTTGAATCACTCTTATCTGATAAAAAAAACCCTATGAAAATCGGTTGCGTAATTTTAAAGATTTAAGCATACTAAGAACAGACAGAACAAAGTGACTTTATTTTATACTATACTATACTAGCTGCTGCCCGCGACTCCGTCCGCTTGGACTTTTAACTCTTTTATCTAGTTAAAAAGCAGCCTATGTTCTTTCTGAGGCTCTAGACCATCTGTGTACCAAATTTTGTTCTAATCGGTTCAGTAGTTTTAGCGTTATGGAAAGACAGACAGTCCGACAGACAGTATTACTTTCGGATTTAAATTATTTGTATGGATTAAGATTATGATAATGATTACCTCAACATTTACATATCGCCGTCTGATTACGAAATATTTCTATGTATTGTCTACAATATGGTTGCCTGGAAGAGATTTATTTATCACTAAGGTGTCCAGTTACAGTGTATCGAAACGAAGTTTAATTTACTAATTATTTTGTAACCAAGTTATATATTACAAGTACCAAGTTATTAATAAAAGTAAAATAACGTCAACCACATCGATTCTTCAAGTCTGCATAAAACACTAACTAACAACCGTACATGCTCAAAACCTTTCGTACTTATAAATTTTAATATGAAAAAGGATTACAATAAAAACACAAACATTTAACGTCACAGCTATTACAGAAAACTTTAAAACCCAGTCACCTACATCGCTTCGAGACTAAATAACAACCATGCATGCTCAAAACCTTTGGTACTAATAAATTTTACTATGAAAAAGGATAACAATAAAATAAAAAAAAACAAAACATTTAACGCCACAGCTATTTAAGAAAAC